>JZKD02S1672663.1:817557-827812 GCA_000966675.3 Picea glauca
TCTTGCTTTATATTAGATTGGGGACATCCTTGCATTTGAAGTAGCGAAATTGCATGATTCTTGGCATTTTTTGATCTTAAATTATGAAAAAATTCCCCCCTCATGGCCGGGGGGGCCATGAATCATGCATTGGTGTTCAGTACCTTTTTCGCATTTCTTGAGAATCTTGATATTGATGAGTTTAATATATTTTGGGACATCATGCATATGGGAATGATAAATGTTTTCTCCTTCTCATAGCATAGCTGTCATAGAAATGAAAAGATTGCATCTTCATCTCTTTGCATAACTTTTGAGTCGGTCAAAACACCATATTGTCCACGCCATTTTCATCTTGAGTAACAACAACCATAAAATAAAGCGCTTATAAAAACCGATTAGATATTTTTTATCCTTTCTGGTAGAAAAACTACATTAGATTAGTCGTAGGGATTTGGAATACGTGTGAAAGATAACTTTCCAAAGTTACAAACAAACATAGTATCTTGTGATAGGGAGAGTTAAATCCACTTATTACATTTTGTCCTGGGAAGCCCTTCTAACACAAGGGTCAATCACGAGGTCGCATTGAGACTGGCAGAGTTACTCACCCTGCTTTGTTGGTCTTGGTGTAGATATTATGTGTATTATGGGGGTCGCTTGAGAGGTATACCCACAATGATCACTGGAATATTTTCAAGTTGATTTCGGGCTAGATACCCTGCCCTTGCGCATGGATTGGACTGTCGACTGTTTCCCCAAGCATCATCATAGTAATTGGTAACCTTAGTGGCCTATCTTTTTAGGGTCTTTACACGAGGTGACTGTGGAGGCAAAGTCTTCACGGTACCTGGAATCGACATTGGCCAAACTCACTCGGGCTCCTTGGAGGGTATACCCACGATTATGTGTGGGAGCTTGCACCAGGGTGTAACTCCGTTAAGCAGGTTGTCAACATAACTTTTCCACCTGCTCTATCTTAGCCCCTTCTTACATTGTTCCCGCGATGTTGGATTTCATCACCAACTAGTGTGTTCATTGTGAAAAGGTTTTGTTTGTTTGCATGCTTCCTAGATTTTTAGCGTGTGCTGTTTGTTTTCCCTAGAGGACTCTAGTTTGGATTTTTGTTTTTAATGGTGTCAGTTCCCGAAATGACCAATGAAGAAACCTCTGCTCTAGGGGAACCTTTTGTTTTTCCTTCTTATGGAAACATTAGTCATCCTCACATCGCTACTTTGAGCCTTCCAGGTCTCACGATTGGATTGTCGATGTGGTTGTTTTCCACTCAGGTAATCCCGAATGCAGTAAGTTCTTCGGTCGTAATCACTTCCCCCCAAGAACATCAACCTCATGTTTATCCTTCACCTTCTTCACCAGTAAGGTCTTGTTCACCTTCTTCACTTGCAAGGTCACCTTCCATTTCATCTTCTTCGTCGAGTAAAAGTTCTGAAGCTAGTAACCCGGTGAATAAGAAGAAGAAGAAAAGAAAGAATAAGAAGAAGAAAATTAAACAAGGGTCAAAACCTCCAACCACTGCTAAACATGTTGGAAAACAACCAATTACTGTTAATCATGCTAGGAGTGTTGATGATGTCAAGATCACCCAAACAAATCATAAGCCCAAGTACCCTTGCAGGCTTTGTAAGGGTAGCCATCTTCTTAAGGATTTCCATGGTCTATCCAAGGTTATAGAAGTATGGTCTACACACCCTGACCAACCCATGTCATCAGCCTCTGAACAACATACTGATGACCTCCCGTCAACTAGTCATGATACAGTTGGGAAGAAGAAAAGTAGAGTCAACTTCCCATGTATGTTATGCAAAGGGAGTCATCTAACTCATCTTTTCCCCCATATGGACAAAGCCTCAAAATTACTGGAAGACATGATTGTTTCACAGCCTCAACTCCCAATTGTTTATCTCAAGCTTTCTCTTAGCCCACCTGTATTTGATGGAATGATCACACCGGTTCCTTCGCCAGTCAATCCGGTTGATCATGTCATCAATATCGTCACGTCCTTAGTTAAACCAGTTGACAAAGTGGTTGATCTAATACCATCCTTGGTCAATCTCGTTCTCCCCTCAGAGAGAGAAACTAAAGAGGTCGACCCGTTTACACCTATCGACCCCATTCTCCCCTTGGAGAATGAAACCCAAGTGGTCGATCTGATCTCATCATCGGTCGATCCTACTCTCCCGCTAGAGAGTAAACCCGATACTACCCATGTTTTTCTCGTTAATACAAAATCTACCATGCTGAGGGCTATTCCTCCTTCTCCCATGAAACCCCCTCCAAGTAATGAGGACATTTGTTTTGATTGGGGTGTGCTAACTGGACCTCGTCTTCCCTCTCACATTCCTTTCCAGATTATAGTACAACTTTTTGGTCGGGATGTTCCTCAAACATTGATAAATGAAGGTTCGTCTATTAGTATTTTGTCCTCTTTTGATTGGCAAGCTTTGGGTTATCCTCCACTTGCATCGGTTACGTAGAATATGTTAGCTTTTAACAAAAGAACTAGTCAACCTTTAGGGACCCTTCCTCAGTTTCCTGTAACTTTGGGAGGGAAAAATATCTTCATTGATGTCATGGTAGTCCAAGACCCCTTGGATTTCGCCTTACTCCTTGGGCGAGATTATGTCTGTACCATGAAATCTATTGTGTCTACTCTTTTTCGTGTGATATATTTCCCTCACGATGGAGGAGTTGTGACTATTGATCAACTTTCATTCGTTGACCCCAACTGGATTGCCTCCCTAAATGGTTCTTATATGCAGACGGTATCACCCCCGCCACAGGTCAATTATGTGGCGTTGTCACCCATGGCTTCAACTTCTGATGATTTATATCTAGTAGTTGACATGGTGATCTCTTCGATAGGGTTGTTCAAGCCTGATCTTTTTACTCCTGTCGTGACCCTCGATATGTTGTCCTTCCAGAGCGTGTTTCTTCCTTCCAATGAATATCTCTTTGAATCCATGACCGATTTTTGTCCCTTGACATGGTGTCCTTCCGAAGCACTGTCCTCTTGGAACCCATGATCAAGAAGAGATCCCGAGGATAGTTTTTGCATCTCTGCGATAACCTCGTTAAAAAATGAAATAGAGGTTTCGAGGATAGTTTTTGCTTCTTTGCAGTAACCTCGTTAAAAAATGAAACAGAGGTTCCGAGGATAGTTTTTTGCGTCTCTGAGGCAACCTCGTTAAAAAATGAAACATAGGTCTTTGAGCATGGTTTTCTGATTTCAAGCTCATTAAAAAATGAAACCACTTACGAGGGTAGTTTTTTCGTCTCTGTGGCAACCTCGTTAAAAAATGAAACAAAGGTTACGAGCATAGTTCTTGTTTCTGTGTGAAGCTCATTAAAAATGAAATAGTTTCCCCCCTCTCTATTTGAGTCAAGTCCTTCATCTAGTATTTGAAGCTTCATTTCATTCTCCTTTGCAGTTGTATGAAACAAAGCTTGGGGGGAATTTGGCCTTGGCCTCTGGACTTCATGTTGAAGTTAAGCTGCTAGTTTCTTAAGATGGGGGCTAAGTGTTGTGAAGCAGGAACCCTTAGCCCAGTCTTTGATCAACACACTTGTGAAAAATAACTGGAAGCTTACTAATTCTATAGAGAACAGGACCTTCTAATCCCTTCCATTAAGAAGGGACCCCTTAATCCAATATTTGATTAGCACACTTGAAGAAATAACTGAAATCTATAGAGAACGAGACCTTCTAATCCCTTCCATTAAGTAGGGACCCTTAACCTAGTCTCTGACTAGCACACTTGCAGAAATAACTGAAATCTACAAAGAATAGGACCTTCTAATCCCTTTCATTAAGCAGGGACCCTTAACCCAGTCTCTGATTAGCAAACCTCGTAAAATCATCACACAAGATTACTAATGAAAATAATTATGAACTTCGTGAAAATAATATAACATTCAATAAACTAAAGTTCTTAACAAGACAGAGTTCAGTAGTGTTTCAACAAAGCAGAATTCATTAAAAGTAGTGTTTCAGCAAGACAAAAGTTAATCAATACATAAACAGAAATTACACTAACACACTATAAAACTAACGGGTGAATCTTGTGAAGAAGGTGGTCCCTCCCTTCTCACAAGATTCCCCTAAGACGAAAAGGCTAGAGAAGGATACTCAAAATATTTTTTTATTCATCTATCAATGGATCAAATTACAATCTGAAAGAAAAATGAAGTATTCCCCTCTCTCTGAAGCTTTATTAATACATAAAACTTGAGATTCTTTTGAATGATGATTTCCTCTTATTTAAAGAGGGAACCCCTCCGATACAATTGATAAAAAATTACAATGTGTATCTGAGTCCTATTCTTAGTCGGATCGACTTTCTAAACCAGAATAGGATGTCCTAGTCTCGCGCAACAGAATGCTATTACAAGTGCTAAATGAGGTGTTGTTGTTACGGTTGGAGTAACAATTCCTTCTCATTGCTGTTGATGTTGTTTCAACATCGCAAATCGTGGGCTGTTTCAACCACGGAAATTGTGCTCTTGACTGTGTCATCATTCTCATGTAGGAGTGATGGTTGGTGCTTTAGATTTTTTGTTGACCGCTGACTATGTAACGACTTCCTTTGTGTTTCAGCATCGTCGGTCCTGGGCGTCTTCCTCTATGTTTTAGCATCTGCTACTCTGGGTTGTGTAACAACTCTGTGTTTCAGCGTCTCTGACCCTGGACTGTGTAACAACTCTATGTTTCAACATCTGCGACCCTGGACTGTGTAACAACTTCTTTGTTTCAGCAACAGGCCTCAAATGCTAATCTGCAGTTTGAACTGTTTCAGCACTTATACATTTCTAATCAATGGTTAAGTATGAGAGTGATGTAAAATATTATGCAAAACAGATTAAACGTATAGTAATGAGAAGGGACATTGTATACCTTTGGAATGATAAGATAAAGTGATAGTATGAGTTTAAATATGGGTGATCAAGAGTGTAATAGTGGAAAAAAGTATAGGCAAAAAGGTACATTGTGTGGTCCTAACATCCCCCCCAACTCAAGGTGTTGCGTGTCCTCAAGCAACTTCACTCTGAATCAGAGTCTGGATACCGACTCTGAGCGTGTAAGTTACTCAAGAAGTAACTGTGGGAGGTATTGTCCGTTGGCACTCTGAACCCTTGGACCTACTGTAATCTTTGCCATGCTGTTGTTTCTGTCTTCTTAGACAGCTTATAACTGATTTGATACCTTTCTATTGGCAACCAAAGGATAGGAAAATAAAACCGGTAACCTATCCAGTTTTTATCACATTGTTGAACACACTGGATGTAGTTAGGTACCCTGGAAATTGCTACCTCAAGTTTGGTAGGGATAAAAGGATTGTGTTCATGTCTCTTCTCAGTGGATTGCTGCCAAAACAGGTTATTTTCCTGGAGGGCAGGAATCTCTATGGATCTGATGATGTGATGACAATCCTGGAGCACTGCTGATTGTAGCTGTTGAACATGTTCAGTCACCCCTAGTTGTTTTAAGAGCTCATAATATTCTGTGACAAAGGTGGCTGCCTTCTGTGGTTCTGGTCTTATTTAGAGGAGGCGATTATCTTCATTGTGCTTGGCAGCCAAAAATTTACCTTGCCACAAAATCTGATTTTAGAGAAAGGAAGTGAACGCTCGAATTTGGATGTCCCCGACAAGGGGATTAAGGTTCAGCAGCCTTGTTAGAGGATGATTGTACCTTTTCAGGTACATCATGCTCTTTTTTTTCCTCTTTATCAGAAGAGGTAACATCATCTATTGTAGGTTCCACGATTCTCCCAGATCGTAGATGGATATCGTTGCATTGCGTAGGGAGAAGAGAAAGTGTAGGCTGGTTATAAATATCAATGCACTACACAACTTTATTATTTGGGTTAGGGTTAGTTTGTACAGGTAGTTGGGGTCTCATCGTTTGATTGTTTGGGGGAGTACCTGCTGGTAAGGAGAGTGGTTGTAGGAATTGCAATTGAGGTAATTGGTTTTGGAAGGGGGGTTGTTGTCCTCTCCAATTTTGATTCCATTGGTTCTGATATGGTTGTTGTTGTTGTGGTGACCAAGGGGTCCACATTGATGGATAAAAAAAGGGTGGGTTATTCTGTTTCATGGGTGGGTAAGTTTGTTGCATGGGTGGGTAATTCATTTGATTAGTGTATTGCATTTGATTATAGGGGGGGTAACTCATTTGATTGAAAGAAGAATAATTATTCCAATGATTAGAAGATGCAAATGGCATGTTAGGATTCATACCTTGTCCCCCCAGTTTCCATTGCCTTCTTTGTGTCAAAAGATAGACCACTTCAGCTTCTTCGTTCGTTGGTTGTAATGCTGCCTTGATCCTTGGTAAAGTTGGACAATGTTGGGTATCATGATCTTTATCATAGATGGTGCAGATTGGCTTTTTGTCCAGTGGACATTCTCTTCGTGGGTGCTTATCTCTGCATTGCGAACAAAAGATGAACATGGATGCTTCTGCTTCTGTTTCTGCTTGCTTTTTCTTAATCTGCAGGGTGTCAATTTGTGAGGCAAAAGAGCTTAACATTTCAGTTTTGAGACCTTCAAGTAAATTACCTATCTCGGCTCTTGTTTCTCCCCCACTGGATGATTTTTGGACTCTTGAAAATGTGGTGTTCCTGTTGTTTGATCTATTTCTTGAATCTCCTCTTGAACATCTTTTGCATAAATTAACAATTTCATCGTATGATTCCTTAGATATGTCCGCTTTTCCAAGCATATTCAGCATATCTAAACAGTCATCCCTTACTCATTTTAATAATATAGTCTTAATAATGTCTTTACTTACATTGGGGTGACTGGATCTTTTTATATTGTATCCTATCCTTTCTACAAAGTCCTCCAGATTTTGATCCTCTTTCTCCATCATCTTAAATAGCTCCTCCCTTTTTTCTCTTGTTCGGCAGTAGATCTGGTATTTGTTCAGGAATTTATGTTTCATTTGGTCCCATGTTGTGATTACATGGCCTCCAAGACTCATAAACCATCTTAGTGCATTCCCTTTTAGTGTTGCTAGAAATAACTTTAACTTTTGAGCATTAGAAATGTAATCATAACTTCTGCATAATATATCAAACTCAAAAAGAAATTCATCAGGATCCTCTGAAGATAAACCATGAAAATTAGGTAGTGCTGAGAGTGGAATGTTTTTCATGGTGGCTACTCCTCTAGGAAGATAGCCAATAGGAAATCCTAATTTAGAGAAAGAGTTTTCATCATTTACCTCGCCTTCAGGACCTGCCTGTTCTTCGTGATGCAATTCTTCATTGTACTCATCCATGTTTTCCTTTTTCTGCTCCCCTGATATGATTTCTCTATCCTCAATGTCTCCTACTGGGGATTCTGCACTGTCTCAGGACTCCAAAATTCCTCCCCTGTTCCAATGTTTGCTTGAAATGAAGGCTGTGACTTTTGTTTCCGAAGGTTTGGTAGTTGAGCAGCAGATTCAGACTTTGATATGATCTCGTCAATGTAAGTCTTTCTTCCTCCTTTTCATTTTCCCTTGCCACCTGTAGGGTTAGTGTCTTTGGGGTCGTTCATGCAATCTTTTTATCTGAAAAATTATAAGTTCTTTTGAAATCTAAAATTACCTTCCCCGACAACGGCGCCAAAATGTTGGTCACTATAGTTGCTTAATTAAATCAAACAATCAAGTGCTAAATAAATTTTCAACCTAGGGAAGTCTGTTTATTTCAAAGATAACCACGCACTATATATGCTCAATTCCAAAAGCAACTTAGAGTTGTAGTAAAGGAAACTATATTAATCACACTTGCCTTGAATGAACTGAAGTTCTAACTTGAATTACAGGAAAGAAACCTACCTATTGCAGATCTTTAAAGATTAATCTAAAGAATCCTGGATTACATTAAAATAACAACTGCAACAGGAAAGAACAACTATTCTGTAACCAGAGAATAGGACCCTTATTCCCAAGAAGGAACTCCAGCACCTTTTTTCTGATTAACACACTTTCATGAAAACATTAATGCGTAGAAGGCTAACTCTATCTAGTAGAGAACATGATCCTCTAATTCCTTCCTTTCTAAGCAGGAACCCTTAGCCCATTCTCTGATCAACACACTTGTGAAAAATAACTGGAAGCTTACTAATTCTACAGAGAACAGGACCTTCTAATCCCTTCCATTAAGTAGGGACCCCTTAATCTAGTCTCTGATTAGCACACTTGGAGAAATAACTGAAATCTACAGAGAACATGTCCTTCTAATCCTTTCCATTAAGCAGGGACCCTTAACCCAGTCTCTAACTAGTACACTTGCATAAATAACTGAAATCTATAGAGAACAGGACCTTCTAATCCCTTCCATTAAGCAGGGACCCTTAACCCAGTCTTTGATTAGCAAACCTCATAAAATCATCACACAAGATTACTAATGAAAATAATTATGAACTTCGTGAAAATAATGTAACATTCAATAAACTAAATTTCTTAACAAGACAGAGTTTAGTAGTGTTTCAACAAAGCATAATTCATTAAAAGTAGTGTTTCAGCAAGACAAAAGTTAATCAAGACATAAACAGAAATTACACTAGCACACTATAAAACTAATGGGTGAATCTTGTGAAGAAGGTGGGCCCTCCCTTCTCACAAGATTCCCCTGAGACAAAAAGGCTAGAAAAGGATGCTCAAAACAGTCTTTTATTCATCTATCAATGGATCAAATTACAATCTGAAAGAAAAATGAAGTATGTCCCTCTCTCTGAAGATTTCTTAATACATAAAACTTGAGATTCTTTCGAATGATGATTTCCTCTTATTTAAAGAGGGAACCCCTCCGATACAATTGATCAAAAACTACAATGTGTATTTGAGTCCTATTCTTAGTCAGATCGACTTTCTAAACCAGAATAGGATATCCTAGTCTCGCGCAACAGAATGCTATTACAAGTGTTGAATGAGGTGTTGTTGTTACGGCTGGAGTAACAGTTCCTTCTCGTTGTTGTTGATGTTGCTTCAGCATCGCATATCGCGGGTTGTTTCAACCATGGGAATTTCACTCTTGACTGTGTCAGCATTCTCATGTAGGAGTGATGGTTGGTTCTTTAGAGTTGTTGTTGACCGTTGACTGTGTAATGGCTTCCTTTGTGTTTCAGCATCGTCGGTCGTAGGCGGCTTCCTCTGTGTTTCAGCATCTGCGACTCTGGGCTATGTAACAGCTATGTGTTTCAGCATCTGCGACCCTGGACTGTGTAACAGCTCTGTGTTTCAGCATCTGCAACCCTAGACTGTGTAACAGCTTCTGTGTTTCAGCAACAGGCCTCAAATGCTAATCTATAGTTTGAACTGTTTTAGCACTTATACATTTCTAATCAATGGTTAAGTACGAGAGTGATGTAAAATATTATGCAAAACAGATTAAACGTATAGTAATGAGAAGGGACGTTGTATACCTTTGGAATGATTAGATAAAGTGATAGTATGAGTTTAAATATGGGTGATCAAGAGTGTAATAGTGGAAAAAAGTATAGGCAAAAAGGTACATTGTGTGGTCCTAACAAGATCATGGCTGGACTAGGGATTCAAATCCAACTGCCTTCCAAGAATAAAAAGATGCTTCCCCCATTCATCTCAAAAGCTTAACTACTGCCCAGAATAGGTAGCGCTCCCTCAAAAGGGCCATCAGAGCATTGTAGCGCTCTCTAGTAGGCTTTAGGAGGGCGCCCGCGCTTTCAAAATCTATAGCGCTCCCTCAAAAGGGCCAGGGGAGCTTTATAAAACTCCCAGACAGTGTAAGGGGGTGCGTCGGTGCTCCGAGAAGAGGTATAGGGGAGCGCTCTCCTCCAAAACTCAGTCTTTTGGGTGCTTTCAAATGGAAAAAGTTTTGCAAGCCTGCTGACTCATTTCTCCTTTTCCAAATCAAATGTTTGAGGTGTTTCAAGTGTCCTTCTAATGTCGTTATAGGCACGACATAGGAATCATGGAAATATGCTTCCCTGACACCTGCGACACCTGTGAGCAACATGCGACACTTGCGACCTTTGTAATGACGACACTTGCGACACTATCAAAAGTGAGTAATTTTGACGTGTAACAGATTGCGCCCCAAAGTATGAAGTTAGAAGACAGGAACTGATAACTGAAATACTTTGTAGACTTTCAAGAAAGGGTATAGACGTAGAGAACCTGACAAAAGCTGCACACAAACATCCAACAAATATCATGACATATTTCAAAACCCAAGGCAGGCATACCTATGCTTGGGTGATCAAGACTTGCAAGATATGGCCGCCA
>JZKD02S1672663.1:827862-839306 GCA_000966675.3 Picea glauca
CATATTTCAAAACCCAAGGCAGGCATACCTATGCTTGGGTGATCAAGACTTGCAAGATATGGCCGCCATAAAATACATTGCGGATCCATAATTGTATTGATAAAAAAGGTATAGCCACCGAGGACACAATGTGGATCTATACTCCCATGACATGAACTAATCATAGCCATGAATAATACACAGTGGATCTACGAGATGACAAAACATAGCCACGACCAATACAAAGTGGATATATATAACAGTGTATGTGTCATTTGTCCAATAGAAACTCCTCCGCAACCTGGGAAAAGCATATATCAAAGTGATTACTCAACCCAGGGTCTTCTTACCGATCCCAATGTGGTACAATTCTAACCATGTGAATAGATGTCTTGATGTCGAACATGGCAGAAACCACTTGATTACCGGTCAATGGTGTGAACCGTTAACAAGTGCAAGGGAGATCACCATTAATGTCAATGATTCCCAAGGCACCCTAGTACATTCTGGTTAATGTGAATATATGAGATGAAGTCGAACACCCATGGAATCATTCGATTAGGGGTCAATTATGTAGACCTACTATCGAACGTGAGGAGGCCTGCCATTGAGGCATGCAGGTCCCAAAGTACTAACTGGTTTCTAAGTATAATTCCCAGATAATGTGTTGAAGTCAATAGGAATAGACTCATCGAGGGAGGGCCTTGACGTATCCCCCATCAACGATGTGAAACAAACATGGAGATGTAATTGGTGGATCAAATGGACATGGACTAACATAGGTTTTGAGGCAAGATATTTGGGATGGCTGACTCTCGAGGCATATACTTCCCTTGAACACTGAGGCACAACAGCAAAAATGTGACATGGATCAAAACTATGCAGTGGATACTGTGACTTGCGTCGGATGACCCAAAGGAGCGAAAGGAACTCAAAGGATTGGCTCAGTGTAGAGGTTCAGTGGATTATGATGTGCGCAAATGACAAAGTGTCGTGTTCAAGGGTGACTCTAAGAATCGCTGGATAATGTTCTCAAGAGACTGCTTGGCTTGCTCCTTTCAATTTTTTCCCCCATCCAGATAGACGAGTACCTCTTTTTTATTTAATGAGCTCAAGGAGGATAACACATGCTCGATATAACTCACCTTTGGTAAGTTCCTCTTCCTTTGTTTAATAAACCGGAAGAAGTAAGGGTTCGATCCCGTATGGGCCTGTCGATGTGTGTTTTAGCGAGTCCAAAGAAAGAAAAATTGAAGGTTTTTCAGGATTATAGAGTTTGGAAAAACACTTAAAAGAGAACTCTCTCAGTTACTTTTTCATATAGTAGTCTAACGAGACTGAAAAAAAGATAAACTATCGCTCGAAAGACGCCCTTTCCAACCTTTTAATGAGCGTGAAAGGAAGCAAGATCACTCGACAATCTTTTCATATTTAGAGAGTCTGAAAAGAGTTTAAAGATGACACCAGGTGGGTTCCTTTTTCGTGTGTTCGTGTATCCGTATGGGTCCGAAAAAGAGATAAAAGTTTACCCGATTACATTATCATGTATTTACGAGCACGAGAAAGAACAAAGACTAAGCTCGGTATGCCCCCAGCTTGAAAGCTGGTGGATTAGCTCCAAAATGATCATCAAAGGCTGGAGACATGCCCCCCCAAGCTTCAATTCATTCACCAACTTTGAGGTTGTCACCAATTTCTGTGCTAGATGGAGAAAAAGGATATAGGTGGATGAAATGAAGGTTCAAAAATGAGACCTAACAAAAGACTCGACTCGACATCTACGAGATCTGGCGAAAGACTCAACTTGAAGGAAGAGGTGATTGTTTCATTTTTTAATGAGCTTGACATAGGAAAAGAACTATGCTCAAGGTTCCAGGTTCGATCCCCAGATGGATGTTTCATTTTTTAACGAGCTTGCTACAGAGAAGAAAACTATGCTCAAAGCCTTTGTTTCATTTTTTAATGAGCTTACCACAGAGAAGAGAAACTATGCTCGTGACCTCTGTTTCATTTTTTAATGATCTTTCCATAGAGAAGAGAAACTATGCTCGTGGTTGCATCTTGATTATGGCTTCCAAGAGGATAACGCTCTGGAAGGATACCATGTTAAGGGACAAAACTCAGTCATGGCTTCCAAGAGATCTTCATTGGATGGAAGGTAATCACTCTGGAAGGAACACATGTCGAGGGTCATGACAGGGGTAAGGAGATCAGGCTCCAATAACCCTATCGAAGAGATCACCGTGTCAACTACCGGATCCAAATCATTGAAATTTGAGGTCATGGGAGACAATGCCACATAATTGACATGCGGCGGGGGCGATATTGTCTGCATATAGGAACCTCTTAGGGAGGTAACCCATTTGGGGCCAATGAATGAAATTTGATCAATAGTCACAATTATTCCATCGTGGGGGAAATATATCACACGAAAAAGGGTGGATACAAGAGCTTTCATAGCATAGACATAATCCCCCCTAAAGAGTAAAGTGAAATCCAAGGGGTCTCGGACTACCATGGCATCGATAAAGACAGTTTTCCCTCCCAAAGTTACAGGAAACTGAGGAATGTTATTGGATAAATCTGTAAGTGCGGACACAAACTGATCTCCCTAGATCCACCTAGATTTAGAACAAAGCAAGACATAATGATACTCTTTCCCTAGATTTTAACTATTGAATATACTAGAATATACGATCAAAGAAACATACCTTATGATCGCTTTCCTTGGTCTTTGTTGTTCCTATTTTTATCCAGTGCTCTCATACAGTCAAGATCAAAACAATACAAACCAACCAGAGTGAAGGAAACACAATCTATTCAATATTCAATCTATGTATATGATCAAGGAGTTATACAATAAAGCGAAACTAACTTTATGGGAAAGGGACACATTACTGTATTATATTGATGGAAAGTAAAGGTTACAACCTGAGCCTTGATGTTGCAAACTTCCTTTCAATGGACCTTAGCTCTGACACACACACTTTCTCACTTGCATGAAGAATATCAACCACTTTTAACAACCTTGCTGGAGTTCTTAGCTGTTGTAGCATCAGTCCTTCACACAATCTTTCACTAATTCTCCAATAAATCTCTTTCTAGTTTGATTCTAACCTTTTCCATGAGAATCCCCTTAATATATAAGAGAGAATGAATTAGTTACTTGGATAGGAATGATCCCAAAATATCAGGAAATCCAGTACTTGGATAACCATTCGAATGCCATCTCATCCTTCTAGAAGGTTCGAGAATTCATCTTTTTCCCTTCTTTAGAAAGAGTTCGCACCCTAACAGTTAGGCACAGTGTGAACTTCTCACACCCTGGCTTAATGCAGCCTACGAGAATCATGCATTCTCGCAGGCAAATGTATTGGCATCCTGCAAACCTTCCTTAAAAATGTGATTTCTGGAAAGAGACAAAGGTAACTTTTCTCAGGAGACAGTTCTAATGAAGATCCTAAGTACACCATCATCAATACATCATCATGACGACCAAAATTATGGGTAACAAGGAAGGATCCCTAAAGGTTGACTAGTTCTTCTATTAAAAGCTAACAGATTCTGTGTAACCGGTGCAAGCCGCGGACAACCCAAAGCATACCAAGCAACAGAAGACAAAATACTAACAGACACACCTTCATCTATCAATGTTTGAGGAACGTATCGACCACGAACCTATACTGTAATATGGAAAGGAATGTGAGAGGGAAGATGAGTTCCAGCTAGCGCCCCCCAATCAAAAGGGATGGCTTCAGTACTTGGAGGGGGTTTCGCAGGAGAAGGAGGAATGCCCCCTGGCACGGTAGAGTCTGTATTAATGAGAAAAACATGGGCAGTATCAGGTTTACTCTCTAGAAAGAGAGTAGGATCAACCGATGATTGTATCGGATCGACCAATGGTGGACTTGGATAGACCACTTTGGCACTCTTCAGGGGAAGAGTGGGGCTGACTAAGGAAGGGACTAGATCACCCGCTTTGACATTCCACAATGGAGGAATGGGATCGACCGATGGAAAAACTGGATCGACCACTTGAGTTTCATTCTCCAAGGGAAGAATGGGGTCAACGGGTGGAAATAGATCGACCACTTTGGTGTCACTCTCTAATAGGAGAGTGGGATCAACCGAGGATGAAAACAGATTGACCACTTTGGTGTCACTCTTTTGATGAAGAGTGGGGCTGATCGATGATGGAACTGGATCAACTACTGGGGTTTGTGGTTCAATCGAGGAGGAAACTAGATTGACCACCTGATCAACCGGATTGACTGGGGATGGAACCAGATTGACCAGTCCATCAACCAATGATGGGTCAGAGGAAATCTTATGATAACCTTTTGGAAGTCAAAGTTTTTCCAAAAGAGAAGAAGCCTTGTCCATGCGAGGAAAAATGTGAGAGTAATGATTACCTTTACATAACATGCAAGGGAACTTGACAGTTTTCTTCTTCTTACCAACCTGAACATTGCTAGTTGATGGGGTATCATCGACATGACCGATAGAGGATGATGATGTGGAGGACCACATTTCTAAGACCTGGGTAAGACCGGGGAAATCCCTCAGAAAGTGGTCACCCTTACAAAGGCTGCAAGTGAATTTGGGTTTTGGATTCTTTATTTAGTCTTGTTGACCTCATCAACACTCCCAGTACTATTAGTAGTAACTGGTTTCTTAGAGCCAACATCTGATGTTGTTGGGGCCTTTGTCCTTTTCGGGTTCTTCTTCTTCTTCTCTTTTCATTTCTTCATATTCTGATCAACCTGGCTACTTGCTTTAGAGCTTTCACTAGGCGAAGAAGGAGAAATGGAAGGACACTTAATGGGCGAAGAAGGTGAAAAGTCAACATGAGGTTGATGTGTGGGTGGCGCATTGACATCCAAAGTATTAGGTGCAACTGAAACATTGGGAGAATTCAGGATCACCGAAGTGGGGAACAACCAAACTGGTAATCCAATAGTGAGTCTTGGAAGACTCAGTGTGGCAACATATGGAGGACCAAAGTTTCCAAACGAAGGAAAAGTATAAGGTTCCCCAGGAGAAGTTGTTCCTCAATTTGTATTCCCAAGATTCGATGCCATTAACAATGACTCGACCTAAGGTCCACTAAGTAAAAGAAATAGCATACGCTACTAGAATCTAAGAATCACAACCAAGCAAACATGACCTTCTTTTAATGACCGTACTAGTTGGTGATGAAATCCAACGTCGCGTGATCAAGTCCAGAAGGGGCGAGGATAGGGTGGAATAGTTACAATGGCGACCTTCTTAATGGACTTACACCTTGGTGCCTCCAAGGAGCCTGAGTGAGTCTGACCAATGTATACTCCAGGTACAGTGAGACTTCCTATCACCGTCACCTTGTGTAAGATCCTAAAGATTATGGCTGCTAAGGTTACCAATTCGCAGTCAGAACCTGGGCTGGGACAGTCGATAGTCCAATCCAAATGTATGGGTAGGGTATCGAGCCCGAAATCAACTAAAAGGCTTCCACGCACTAATTGTGGATTTAACTTTAAGCGATCCCCATAATACGATCTGACCACCACAATTAGTTAAACCAGGGAGGGTTAGTCCCTGTAGCTCACTCGAATGTGACCTCGTGCGTAACCCCTGTGTTAGAGGGGGATCCCAGGAAGACTTATACGATAATTGGATTTGACTCTCCCTAACTCAGGATGCTAATGTTTGTTTTGGAAACTTTGGAGAGTTATTCTCACAGCCTAATCAAAAGTACTAAGCCTAATCTACTATTGGTGGAGGATCCTAGAAAAGAAAAAGTTCTAGATAATTTTTTAATTAGCGTTGATTTTTATATCTTTTCTTTACTCAAAAAGGGGTGCATGGAAGTGAAATGAATGGAATTATGACTCAGTCCCAAAAATGCATCAGAGATGATAAGCATTCATTTCTTTTCGATGAACATCTATGTAAGGGAGAGAGAGAGATTTATTTTCACTAACAAGCACTAATAAGGAATGTACTCAAACAAATTCTCAATCAAATCCTGATGTGATGCTAATTCTTTTTAAATTCCTTCTAACATGCACAATCAATCATGAAGATGCTTTTTATTGTTTGCATATGAAAAATGTTTAATTCAAAACAAGGCTCGTCTCGCTAATTATCTTCTTGGATGAATGAAAATCAGACCAACACAAGCAAGAATCATACAAACAATACACCCTCTCGTCGTAATCAAAACAAAAAGTGAAAGGAAAGAAGCAGTCAAAGAGAAATCAAACTTCACACGCAAAAGAAAAAGTCGAAGAACAATGATCTTTAACTAAAATAAAAATGAAAGGATTTGTAGGCCTTTGATGACCTTCACCAGAGTTTTTCATTTAGTTGATGAGGAGAGAAATACAATGCATGGGTTTCAAACTCCAAATGACAGAAAAACTCAACAACAATAGTGAAGAAGGTTACGAAATACAAACAACAAGATGTTTGTTCTTCAAGAAAAAGACATATATACAAGCTTGAAAGAAGAAGGATTGACTCACTAGTTGACCCAACAAGAGAGACAGAGAGAAAAAACCCTGAACACACAATTCTGGAAGGTTTATTGGCCAAAGGAGGGATGGCGCTCTGTTTCCAAAGGAAAGGAGCATTATAGCTCTCTGTTTAAGGATATTAGGGAGTGTTGGCACTCTGTTAGCACAGGGACAGGGGCGTCAGGTTAAAAAACTCCCAAAAATGTCAAAAATTCCAAAAATTGCAATTCAATCTTGACAATCAGGCTGAGTACGATGGGGTAGGGAGCCAATCTGCTCATGAAACCAATCAAAAGAGGAGTGAACCAGGTCTAAAACGATCAAGGGGTAGAACAAGGTCAATGAGGAGAAATCAAAACAAGAAATTTCGATCTCCAGTGGAGTCACCAGTTTCTGTTGTAGGAAAAGCTCCCTGTGGACAGGTAGATCGCCTCAAAGAGCTTGACCCTAACTCTAAGAAAAAAAATGCTTAACATGGACATTGACTTCCTTTAAAATCTATAAAAACTAACACATAAGAAGGAAGGAGAATAGAGGTACCTCTTTATCGATGTTTGTCCCTGCACGCTTCGAGTTGCGCTTCGATCCTTTGCTCCTCGCTGAGTCCTGTAGACAAACAAGATACGACCACTTCCTATTCTATTGATATTAGCTTGAAAACAGATCTATCTATTAATGATAAGTTTATGTAACATCAAGCACAAACTAGAAAGAAACAGACCAAGCGTGTCATATTAATGAGAATAACGACATCAGTACTTACAATCGTGGATGCAAATGCGACAGCTTCGTAGAGTCCTTTTTGTCTAACCCTTGCCCAAAAGATCCACAACCTGGATAACAACAGCTTCACCGATCATTCTCCTTTGGCTGACTGTGCGTTTCCTATGAGATCATAGGTTTCATGCTAGTAATTCTTCCCCCAATAAGCTATGTTCCAACACCACTTATGAGATCATAAGTTTGGTGTAATTCTCCATTTCCATTCCTCACTTATGAGATCATAAGTTTGGTGTCATTCTCCATTTCCAATCCCTTTCACCATTAGAGAGATTGCTTATATAGCCTTGGAGAGGCTCAAAAACTTGAGATATCCTTGGGGAAGGTGAGGATTTTCCTCCTTCAGTTGAGGATCTACCCTAAGATCATGGCTGGACTAGGGATTCGAATCCAACTGCCTTCCAAGAATGGAAAGATGCTTCCCCGATTCATCTCAACAGCTTATCTACTGCCCAGAATAGGTAGCACTCCCTCAAAAGGGCCATCAAAGCGTTGTAGCGCTCCCTAGTAGGCTTTAGGGGGGCGCCAACACTTTCAAAATATATAACGCTCCCTCAAAAGGGCCAAGGGAGCTTTATAACACTCCAAGATAGTGTAAGGGGGAGCACCGGCGCTCCGAGAAGAGGTATAGGGGAGCACTCTCCTCCAAAACTCAATTTTTTGGGTGCTTTCAGATGGCAAAAAGTTTGCAAGCCTACTGACTCATTTCTCCTCTTCCAAACCAAATGTTTGAGGTGTTTCAAGTGTACTTCTCATGTCGTTATAGGGACGACATAGGAATCATGGCAATATGCTTCCCTGACACCTGCGACACTTGTGAGCAACATGCAACACTTGCGACCTTTGTAATGACGACACTTGTGACACTATCAAAAGTGAGTAATTTTGACGTGTAACAGTAAGTACCAACCATCCCTGTGTTATGCATTGGGAAGTCGCAAGTATAGTTTTCTATGGTTCAAGATTGTGTAAAAATGAAACCACTTACCTCAAGCATAGTTTCCTCTGGTTCAAGCTTGCGTAAAAATGAAACCAGATCCAAGCATAGTTTTGTTTAGTTTTTAATCTTGTGTAAAAATAAAATCTATCCTAAGCATAGTTTTTTTTTGTTTTAAATCTTGCATAAAAATGAAAACAATCCCGAGCTTAGTCTTTGTTCTTTCTCATGCTCGTTAATACATGAGAATAAGTTACCGAGCTTGTAACCAAGTATACTTTTACACTTTTTCGGACTCGTAAATGTTATACGAAAAAGGAACCCCCTGGAGTTCCCTTTAAGCTCTTTTCAGACTCTTTAAACATGAAAAGATTGCCGAGCGATCTTATTCTTTTCACGCTCGTTAAAGTATTTGAAGAAAACGTTCGATGAGCAATAGTTTATCACTTTTTTGGTCTCGTTGAAATAATTTACAAAAAAGGAACTTGGAGAGTTCTCTTTAAGTGTTTTTCCAGACTCTATAATCATGAAAAACCTTCGAGTTTTCTATCTTTGGACTCGTTAAACAAACATCAACAGACCCACAATGGGACCGAACCACTCCTTCCTAGGGTTCGTTAAACATAATCCGAGGGACTCGTCCGAAGGATGAGCTTAAATTGACAAGCATATGTTATCCTCCTCAAGCTTGCGTAAAAGTAAAGAGGTACTTGCCAGAAATGGTGGGGGGGAAATTGGGAAAGAATTGTGTCTAAACCTGTATTTCATGGAAGACCCATTTTTGAACATGACACCCTTTCACTCGCCTTGTGTCTAGGTTGGAAAATCCACTTGTCTCTTGATCATACTTCTATAAGATTACAAATTGGTATGTGATCCCTGTTGTTGAGTCAGTGTTTCCAATATAGTTGCCGTGTCGTCAATATGTTCAAAGAGAAGTTCAACCTGAAAAGCCTTCTATTGTATTGACCATTTTTGCAGTCTTTAAGCCTTCTATTGTGTCGACCATCCCTGAGTCAGTTCTGAATCACTTGTTACTCTGATCTACAACAAATCTTGTTACTTGTTTCATGTCATTGATGTGGGATATATTAAGGCCCTCCTATGATGAGTCTTTTCCTGTCGACTTCAACTCATTATATAGGAATTAGACTTAGAAACTAATTGGTATTTTGGAACTTGCATGCCTCAATGGAAAGTTTCCTCGCTTTCGATAGTGGGTTTTCATTATCGACCCATGATTGAGAGATTTCGTCGAGTGTTCGACCTCAGCTCATTGATTCACATTTGTTGGATTGTACCAGAGTACCTTGGGATTCATTGACATTAATGGTGATTTCCCTCGTTCTTGTTAATGGTATACACTAATGATCGGTAATCAAGTGGGTTCTACCATGCTCAACTTCGACACATGTATTCACATGGTTAGATTCGTACCATAGAGTGGCAGAGATGAAGACCCTGGATATTTTCTAATAGATCCAGGTTGTGTTGGAGTATATTCAGTGTACTGTTGCAAAGATCCACATTGTATGTCTCGTGTCTATGTTCAAATTTGAGTCTTTAACACATAGATTCACAGTGTATTTTTGGTGGCTATGTTCATATTTGATTCATATTGGCATGGATCCATAGTGTATGTTTGGTGGCCATGACCTGTCTTACTTGACATGGATCTTCGCATGTTGGTGTTTATGCTTTGAGTCATTTGTATTCTGAGTATGGGAATTCCTACCTCAGTGATGATATATTATTGTACTGTATTTCCTTGTTTGTTGGCAGGTTTCCGACCGACTGTTCCTTGTTCCCTACACACATCGACAAAGTATTTCAGCTATCACTCTGTTCTAACTTCATACTTTGGGGGGCTCTCTGTTACACATTATTTTCATCATCCCTATGACCTTTAATGATGTAAAAATATCTATTGCCTTCAGAGGGGTCAGTGGCCTGTGTTCCTGAAGAGAGAAGGGAGAAGAACTTTTCCTGAGAAAAGAAGTTGCATTTTACCTAGTAAAAATCCTGTAAAAGAGGAAGTTCGCAGGTTGCACTATAGGTAGGGTGCGAGAATGCCTAATTCTCATAGGTTGCACCATAGCTGGGTTGCGATAGGTTCGCAGGTTTCTCTATAGGTAGGGTGCGAGAATGCTTACACGTGGGAAAAATGATCGTTTTCTTGAATCTTCTAGAATGAGAAACTTCTATGGTGAGGTGGAATCCGAATGGTTTGGATCTTACTCACTTTCTTGATTTAGTGGGATCATCCTAACCTCCTCACCTTATTCTCTTCAACTTATAAAAGGAGAGGAGTTCTCATGGAGAAGGGGTTCTTGAGCTTTGTTAGCTTTTTGGCTTGGGATTGTTAGCTTGGTTAGAGTGGCTTTGAGATTTGCTTTGTCAAGATAGATTGTGAGTAGCTATCAGATTCATAGTCTCAGAATCCTTGAATCAAGAAGTGTGTGGGGAATGAAGAATAGCTAGAAGGGACCTTATGACATCAAGGCCATGGTTGTAATCTCTCTTTCACATTTAATATGATACAGTAATATGATTCTTTCCTATAAATCTTGTTGTGTTTTATTGTATGATTCCTTGATCACATACATAGGTTTATATTGAGTTTATTCTATTGCTATCACTTTGGTTGGTTACATTCTTTTGCAGGTTCATCATTGTATGAGTATTGGAATGGATATAGGATGGAGATGGTGAAAGGAAGTGACATTTAAAAAGTATGTCACCTATCTCTCTCTTTAGTTAGTAAATTCAATATTTAAAACTTAAGGAAAGCGTCATGTTTTGTTGTGTTTTGTTCTATATCTAGGTGGATCTAGGGAGATCAGTTAGTGTCTACACCTACCGATTAGTCCAATAACACTAGGTGATGTGGATCTTCCCTAGGCATGCCATGTGTCATATGATTTTATATTTCTACAGACCTTGTTGTACCAATAACGACCCGATACTTGTCACTTGATGGTGAGGCCATGTGTCACCCCGTGTTTCTGACACATAGAACCTCGAATGTGTAGTACTAAGTGGACCCCAAGAATTCACCAATTCAACATTCCAAAGGAATGAAGTGTGAGGAAGGTGAAAACCCCGAAGATCTAAGGAGTGGAGTAAATCCTAACTGTTAGAAAAACAGGACCGCAGAGCAATAAAATAAAACAAATGCAGAAACAAAAACACAGAAGACACACAATACAAGAGAGACAAAGATTTACGTGGTTCACCCAGTGTGGGCTACG
>JZKD02S1672663.1:876197-896599 GCA_000966675.3 Picea glauca
CAACATCTTTATAATAAGGTGATCATATGTGTAGAGGATCAACATCATGATGACATAGATAACATCTTTATAATAAGGTCATATGTGTACAAATGTTTTCTTTATATAATAACGATATACCTAACATAAGTTTAGGGTTAGTGTTTATGTATCTTATTAGTCCCTGCTAAAGTAGGGAATATAGCAATCAATTACTATCATTTCACTGATCAGGGTTGATTTTCAAGAGCAATTCCATATCTTTATCAATGAAAAGAGAGAGAGAGATTATAGCTACGATTGAAGGGAAAAGGGTATGTGGATTCCATAAACCTAGAATATTATGGAATCCACATACCCTTTTCCATAGAATATATTAACTAGATCCAAAAACCAAAGACATGGAATATGGTACTACACATATTATAATATATTATCAAGGAAAAAACAAGCTAAATGCAATTTGGACATTTGAAAAAAAAATTACAAGTTAAATGAGTACATCAATAAAAAATAACATACTAACCTTGCAAGTTCAAAATCTGAGCTATGTAGATCGAAAATTGGATTTGTTCAACCGGTGGGTGATGAAAAAAATAAACAGCTCAAACAAAAGCCAAGAACAGTGTCACAACTATAGCAATTGTGTCGCAAAGTCTCTTAAAGTCACATATATATAGATAAAATAGTCAACTAGCCGTTATTGCCAAGAAATAGGAAAATTTTTCATCACTATTGCCATGAAAGTTCGTTGCTATAGCGACAAAAATCCTGACTAGTCTAAAATAATATTTTCATTGATATTACGATGAACTTTCGTGGCAATATTGATGAAAATCCCACCTTGTTTAAAAAAGTGATGAAACTAGTGGAAGAATGAAAAACTTTCGTGGAATAATTAAAATTTTCATGGAAATCGCCGAATCCCGAATTCTCGAAGCCCCAAAGTTCCCTAGGCTCCGGATAAGCACCTATCTGCTAGCACTCGTTCACATGTGATTGGGGGGCAAATAAAAGTGCTAAGTGCCCGGAAATTGTTTTTGAAAAAATAGAAGGGCTTATAGAAGGAGCTTGTGGGGTTTTTAATTATACAGACCTACACCTAATGAAGTAAAGAAGGCCTGTAAACCTGAAGATAGGATCCATCATGGATCCAAGGGCCAATTCAACTCTGACATGAAATAATCCATGTTCAAGGATTGCACCACTAAAAAGATAAATTGTTCAAATATCCATAACTTCCTGATCAAAACTCATAATTGAGCATGGAAGCAAGATTTGGAAAGGTCTTGAATAGTAGAAGATCATTTTTCACCTAGAAATTGGATTTGAATAGTCATTTTCTCAGGAAATTAGTAGAAAATAATTATGATATATATTATTGAACCATAATGGTTCAAGTTTTCAATGAATTGTTGACACAGTTAGCCTGACAAAGTTCTGTTGGGTGCACATTTTGAAGAGTTAACAGTTGTCAAGCAGAACATAATTATCATAGAGTGCAGAGATATGGAATATGCACAAGAGGCTTATAGTCAAGAATATGAAATCAGAGGGATGAATGTCCAGTCGAGTATTCAAGGAACCAATTCCAATGGACATGGAGAAGAAAAGGATGATAACATAAATATGGTTGAGACCATCATAAAATTGCAGACAGATATCCAAAGTCAGAAGGCTAATAATGAAAGGCTTATGAAAGCCAAAGAGAAGCAGGAAGAATTCAATATGAAGTTAATGAAGAGTCTGGATAGAATTGAAAATAAGTTGGATAAGGAGAGTGGCTCCAACAAATCAGGAAGCCACATGACCCATGAGGAAAAAGGAAGATCAAGGAGTGGTAGTATACATCACCATCACTCTCAAAGACAATCCAAACGGAGAGCACATAGCAGCTCAAGTCCATCCCCTGCTAAGAAGCATAAGAGGCCTGGGGTGGATGAATTGAAAGGATAAATGAACAAAATCAATCCTCCTTATTTTGATGGTGAACACAAGAAGGATTAGGATGCTAAGACATGACTGCTATGCATGAGGAAGTACTTCCATTTGCATAACTATTCTTCTCATGTAGAAGGAAGAATTGTTATTTATTAGTTGAAATCAAAGGCATCCATGTGGTGGGATCATCTTGTTCAAGTGCATCACATCAGAGAGAAGAAAGTTACATGGAAGGAATTCAAGAAGCATTTTGAGAAAAAATACTTGGCCAAGAGGTATTATGAAAAAAAGATGAAAGAATTCTTTGAACTCAAACTAGGAAGCATGACCATTGATGAGTATGAAAGGACATTTTTAGAACTATTGAAGTATGTCTCCTTCATCAAGGATGAGACCGTTAATATTCAGAGGTATCTGGGTGTGCTTCCATCCTTTATCAATGACAAGATTCAATATGATGATCCTCAAACCTTGGAGGAGACCATAAGGTGATCCAAGTGATTATATGATCTGAATAAAGGAAATCCTACTTTCTAGAGAGCTTGGGAAGACAAGAAGAATTTTAAGAGGGAACAAAGGTAGAAGGGGAACAAGCCACCATTTCTCATAAACATTCCTCAAGGAAAGCCATCTTTTAGAGAGAAAAAAATTGCTGAGCTAGGTGGGTAAAGGCCAAGGAATACGCCCATTAAATGTTGGGGTTAAAAAGGAAACCATAACTATAGATATTTTCCTCACAAAGGTGACAAAGTGAGAGTTGTTCAAAAAGTACAGCAAGCAGAAACAGTGGAGGACATGGGTAGAATTGTACCAAGGATCTATGAAACCCTAGACAACAAGCAAGTATAATTTCAATCACACATTATTGAAGTAGAAGCTATGATCAATAACCATACCTTTACTATTTTAATAGATTCAGGAGCTAGTCATAGTTACATAGATCCTAAAGTTGTGGAAAGATTTCAATTTTCAAGACGAAATCATGGGAAATCTTGGTTGGTATAGCTGGCTATAGGAACCAAGAGAAAGGTTGTTGAGATTGTTAAATCATTTCCAGTGGACATGAATGGGCTAAGTACCAAGGAATATTTGAACATCCTACCAGATGGGTATTCTATATGCACTAAATCCCTCAATTAGATTGTCAACCCGGGGTAAGTAAACTTAGAGTTGTAACACTATATGTGCCAAGGAAGAAAATATAAAGGAAGTGTTTTATATCTAAGGATTAATCTATTTAAGCAAAGACTATCAATGAGAAAATCTTATTAAAGAACTTGAACTATTTACCCTAAGCAACTATAAACAATGGATCGATGGATTATTCCTAAAGAAGCAAATCAAACCCTACTTTGAACAAGTTAGCCTATTCAATCTAATGAGCAACAGTAAGTAAATTACTTTGATTGTTTATCTTTAAGCAAATAAGCATTCAAACAACTAACCTATCAAAACTACTCAGCAAGTAAACTCTATTCTTAAAACAAATCTATTCAGCAAGTAAACTCTATTCTTAAAACAAATCTATTCAACAAGTAAACTCTATTCTTAAAACAAAACTCATATTCATCTCTAACCTGCAAAGGGAAAATCTTAACCTACTTAATCAAAAAGCATCATGACTGTATTCAAAAATTAATCAAAACTATTATTAAGTTGCAATAATAGGAAACTCAAAGATGATGATTATGTCTTCGATGCCTAATAACATCACGATGGGAATACAATTAGTGATAGATCAAGAGGAATGAATTCAATATTGACTTCTATGGATAAATGAAAAGTATGAATTAAGCTATCTAACGAAATCTTTGTCATCATAGAAAAAACATTAAATATCCTGAGAATCCATGTGATTTCTAAATTTCATACATCAATCATCGATGATAAGAAAAAAAATCTTATACTAATTTAAAAAAACTCTTATACTAACTCAAGTAAATTTTCAATATTATAAAATCATAACTAAAATCTTAATTCAAATTCAAACTTCTACTTAAAATTGCAATTCAAATCTAGAACTGAGATTTTGTAAATTAAACTAAGCTAATCCTATTATTAAAAACTCAGATTGTAAACTAGAATGCTTGTAAAAACATAATCCAAAATCTACTTCTATCTTAGCACACTAAAAAAATATTGATAAACACAATAGATGCATGAAATCATAACTAAAACTGAAAATTAAATCAACTAATAAAACTTGTAACTATTGATCCATCGAAACTTGCAAAAGAAGCTCTGTCTTAAACTAATACTCTATTCTAAATATTACTTTGTTTCAACCTGCAGAAATCAATTTAACTTTTAGCACACCAACTAAGTTAGTATCTTGTAAGCTAGTCACTAAGAAATAAAAGACACAACATAATAGATAACTATCCCCTACAAGCAACCTACAAAAGAGGAATTAAACAATTAATTTGTAAATAGAAAATACAACATTTAAAATGACAAAATACATATAATAGATAAATGAAGTAAATTATAACTAAACAACTTAAATACACGATCTATCTATCTAAGTATTCACCCAGACCACTGGTGGGCCCCACAGCAGGTCGTGGCTACTCCTCAACAGCAAATCGCAAGCTCAAATCTACACGATTCTGTCACTAAATTAAAAAATGCAGTCTAAACACAAGTTTGCAGAGATGTCTCAATTACACAATACAAATATTCTTAAAATTCTTCTCCTTGGTCTGAACACTACTGGTGGCATTTATAATGATTACAGTTTGAGAGGTTGACGACTGGAAGGGTCGACTTCCTCTAAAAATGGTAAATCCCATTAAATACACTCTAACAGTCTTTGGCTTCTAGAAACTGAATGAGCCACTCAATGATTAGCATAAATGATTAATATGATATGTCAAAAGCTCAGTAGATGGAGGCCAAGAGGGGGCACAAAACCCAGGTCATTGATTCTCTCAGCACAGGAGGCCAATACGCCAACTGCTAACTCGCGTATGCTCCAACTATTAGATCACTTATTGGATGAAGTATCAGATCGGGTGTTGGATGAAGTGTTGAATGAGCTACCGTATGGAGGCTCGAACTGTGAATTCTCCCTGTGATACACAGATCACAAATTAGATCCTTGGAAATATCAAATCAAATTGAATTTAACTCAAAACCATTGCAAAACATTGATTTCGCATACCTGTTATAAAGCCATGATGAATTGATACAAAATCCTTCAAAAACTTCTTCAAAATGGTTAATAACATATATAATACTGGTGCAAAAAGGATTCAATCATCACCAAAAAAAAATCAAAACACGAGCCCGACATTACCCCCACACCTAAGGATTTGCAGGTCCCACTGCAAACAAAAATGAATTACCCAATATGACTAGACTTGTTGAGAAGGGGATGGATTAGCTTTAGAAGCTTCTTGCCCTAAAGACTTTGTCTTTTCCCTCTTGTGATGTTTCAATTGTGCACGGAGGCTATGATTTTCATTGGCCATTTGATCAACCAATCGTTGGAGGGAATTCAATTTTTCTTGTAAGATTGCATCGTTGTGGTGGAGATGCCTATACATGGTCTTCCTCTCTTCCAACTGTTGCAACAAGTGAACATTTTCCTGTTGTAATTTTTCAATGACTAGAGTATGATCAGATATCTCAGAGGAGGGCTTGGATCCCTTGAAGGATTTAGAGAGTCTATCAGCTTTGGGATCTGGTGTAGGTATCAGTGATGTAAGAGTAACATAGGGTTTATGAGAGGGAATGGGTTTATATTTTACTTATTTGTTAGGCTCCAACTCTTCTGTAGAAACTTCCATAAGTATTTTATGGGGGCTTTCAAGATCGAAAGATACTTGGATAGGATCTAAAGTGCTTGGGTTTTTTACATTATGCTTACCACTTGCATTCCAGGTACGTTTTTGAAAAGATCCTCCTTCGAATCGATTGGCTTCGCTCCTATTTGTAGGGACTATAGGGAAATCTTGTCAAAATGCCTCTGGTAAATTCTTGGGTGCAAGATCAATAGATGTTGAGGGCATTAGAGAATTATCAATAGGATTTTTAGTCTTCTTGTTTGATGAGGTTGCAGGGGTATAAACAAGTTTCTTGTTCTTTTGTTCTAGTAGAGGGATAGCTTGAGTAGGAGGGGTTGGAGTCTTTGGAGAATGGGGTTTGGATGGAGTAACAGTCCCTATATCAAGTGTTTTCTTTTTGGTCTTGATTGTGAGATGGGGGTTTGAAAATTGATAGATGAATTCATCCCATGTCTTCCCCTATTTTGTCAACTCAGCTATGACAAGCAATTCGATGAGGTCATGGTGGAATAGACTATTATGAGGATTGGCCACATTCTTTCATACTTGGGAATACATCTTCCCAAGAATTTTCAAGAAGTAAAAAGGATAATTCAATGGCTTGTTAAATTGGAAATGAGCTAATAGACGAAAATGGCAATCCTTAAAAAAAGAGTATCAACCTTCATAAGTGATAATTCTGGTGATGACAATTAGGGGTTTAATCATCTCATCTTTAATCCACTCTTTGGAGTATCCCTTAGCTCCAGAAACATTCTGAAACACATGCTTAAAAGCTATATTGTAGCTTAGCCATGGAAATTGGTGGTGCTTAAACCATCGATATCCAACCCTTGGAAGCTTCGTGGCTAAGGAAATTGACTCCTCAGAGACCAAGAAGGCCAAAGACCCCATGTGCACCATCCTCCCATCGAACCCTAGGGTGAATTGTAGTGAAATTCCATCATTGTGGCCCTATAGACAGGCCAAGAATGGTCCCTACCCTGCGCGAAGGAAGACCTCCCTACATTGTGAAAATTCGGGGATATCCAAGAGGTCGGAATAGGAGGAAGGCTTGTATCATTTAGGCATGGTTACAACAAAGAGGATGAGCAGTAGAGCGGAATTGGACAGAGGAAAAAATTTGGGCAGAGGACGAGCGCAATTGGGTAGAGGATGAGCACAACACAATGATCATTCATGAATTAAATAACAATTTGAAGCTAACCCTCCAATTTTGAATGTGCTTAAGGTGGAAACAGTTGAATTCGTTGATGAATACATCACACACGAGTTTCCATGTGTGACTATGAATGCGCCGATTTTGAATTCGAAGGGTGTCCTTTGGAGGAAATCATAATGATGAGAGAATTAGATCAATGTCCAAGTCTTTGAATTAGACATTCGATCATAAAAATATATTTAGAGATTGTATCATTTAACTGTCAAATTCCATTTAATCCATCTCATCATACAACTGAATAGTCATATTAATTCAAGCGATTCTTGATTACCTGCAATCATGGTCACTTACTATGTGCGCACCTCATCTGATCCTCACATGGAACCCCATATGGTATTCCAAATGGAACTCCATACGACACTCCATATGGCACTCCATATGGTACTCTTGTGAAAAATGGAATGTGTTCATCCTGTAATGGATGTTTTATCCATAACACTCAGTCTTAAACACTTTTGACAGTCATAGTGAATAGGAGCAGAGACAGGATAAGAGTGTTCCACTTCTAGTTGTTTTTTCATCATCCTTGCACATTATAACAATCTATTCCTTTATCTCAAGGCATGTAATCACAAGTCTATAATGACATTCTGTAAAGAAAAACAAGTTAAGTGGTTTGTCAAAGAAATGTCCAGCAAGTTTATTACACCCAATGAATTTAGCATTTCAATAAAAATAATTGTTGATATAATAACCCACATCATGAAAACAATATACATAATTTTTTACAAAGATTATAATTCTTTTTCTCATGGAGTATAGATAGGCAGTATTGGCATTTGTCATCTCATGAAACCCCTCCCCCACTCATAAGTATTGTGACACCTCACAATAAAAAATATAGGAAACCAGTCAATTCTCCCAATAGTCGAAGATTTATAGCTTGTTAAGTGTAGATATCAATTTCACATATGGTTCTGACGAGACGTTTATAACATGGCCCCGCCTATAGTATAGAACATCCTACATATAGTTAAGAAGAGGTAGGCAAGAGAGTTTTAAGATAGTCTCAAAGTTAGTTCCCACTGGTATATTTATGGAGTTCATTAACCTTATCTTAACCATACATACTTCTTGTCATCTTTGTATATAAGTAATTTCGTACATCAGGACAAGTTTAATATTTAGGAATTTATTATTATTTTTTTGTCAGATTATCATCCTTGCT
This sequence comes from Picea glauca, assembly GCA_000966675.3. Taxonomy (NCBI): domain Eukaryota; kingdom Viridiplantae; phylum Streptophyta; class Pinopsida; order Pinales; family Pinaceae; genus Picea; species Picea glauca. The sequence goes on from JZKD02S1672663.1 coordinate 884,296, forward strand.
AGGTAGAATGCCCTGCTGCCAGCAAGCCTGTTCAGTACTCCGGTGGGTTTACCTAGTCATACCACAGGACGGTAACCGCTACCAGTAGACTTGTTCAGTATCCCGATGGGTTAGCCTCTTACACCCTCAAATACTATCCCTCCATATTTTAATATTTTAATATAAATATTTCTCTGTGCAAGAAGATGGGGGGACAACTCTGAAATAAATAAATAAATAAATAAATCTCTTTTTTTTTAGATTGGGATGGTATTTATGTTTGAGGATGAATCTCCTTTATATCTTCCTTAGAGATTGTCCTGATGTAAGGGGTACTTAAGAGGACGTAGCCTATCTAAAGATATGATATAATCAAGCATTTTTAGTGTGTATAGAATGACACCATTGAGAAAGAACAAAAACGTATCTTTAGGCTCAACTCACTTTCTTCTTTTTTTCTTTTTAGTTGTTGTGATGTTTCCATGGCTAACCGCTAATCATACCTCCTTGTTACTCTTTAATAAATATACTTTACTCACTTAATCATGGTTCTCATGGAAATTGTACGAGTAACCTCTAAGTTTGATGGCTAAGGTATCACTTCCTTATATTCTCTAGTGGTGACGTTTTAAGAGAAACTACCATTAAAAATGCCTTAAGAAAAAGAAGATGGAAATATTTGCAAAAATGTTGCTAATTACAACAAGTCATTATTCAATTGATGCTTAGAAAACAACAAGTTTCAAATATAGCAATATTTTGAAGGAAAATACTTCCCTTTATGTCTCCTTGAAATTGTCTACTCCTGGTGAAATAAATACCTACAGAAATCTCTAGAATTATCTATCAACATACTTCAAAATTATTTACATATGTACAGTTGAAAAATCATAAAATCATTCAAGAACAAGGGGGAAATTCCCCATTTACTAAGGCCAATGCCTTGTCAGTTGACATGACATGTAGAAAATCTTGTTTGGAAATGGGTATGTGATAAATTTTGAGTCGGTGTCCATTTACTATGAAGGCGACTTGTCCATCGTAAATTGTTTTAATTTTCACAACCCCATTGTCATACATGATCACTACCTCATAAGGACCCAACCACCGAGTGGTAATTTTTCCTTTGAAAGTTTTAAAACGGGAGTCAAACAACAAATCCCAAACACCAGGTTGGAAGTGTTTCTTCTTAATAAACTTGTCATGCCACTTGCTCCTTTGGTTTTGTACTAATATTGTTCATTGGATAGTAGCTTGTTTGATCTCATCCAACTCATTTAATTGTAGGGCTCGTTGTTTTTGAACCTCATCTAAGTTTAATCCCAATTTTTTGGCCATACAGAAGGTCCTTACTTGGAATTCTATTGGTAGAAGTACTTGTTTCCCATACACTAGCTCATAAGAGGTATGCACAATGGTGTTTGTCCAGGTGGTTCAATATGCCCACAAAGCTTCTGGAAGCCTATTAGCCCAATCTCGATGATGCAATTGAACATTCTTGGTTAACATAGATTCCATAACCTTGTTTGTGGACTCTACCTGACCATTAGCTTGTGGGTGATATGGAGAAGACTTGTAGTGTTTGATCCCATATTTCTCCATTAGTTCTCTCATCAGCTTGGAAGTGAAATGAGTGCCTTGGTCTGTAACAATTTCATGAGGAACAACAAAGAAGGTAAATATGTATTCATAAATGAATTCGAAAATGGATTTCTTGGTAGCCTTGAATAGGGATTTTGCTTCTACCCACTTGGTGGCATAATCTTTATAGACCAAAATATAATTTTTCTAGCAAGACATGGGTGAAATTGGTCCTAAAAAGTCAAGGGCCCATTTCTCGAAAGGCTCTATCATAACTTGGGCACGCAAGGGAATTTCGTCGGCTAACATGGGTCTTTCTATCCTTTCACATCTATCACAACTCCTCACATACTTGGAAGCATCCTTAAAAATGCTAGGCCAATAGTAACCTGAATGTAACACCTTATATTTTATACCTTTGTCATAAAAATGGCCACCACATGGTCCATCATGACAACTTCGTAGGGTTTCTAGTATCTCATATTCTCAGACACATCTATAAATAATTAAGTTTGGACTAGTAAGAAAAAGGTCATGGACAACCTAGGAGTAATTGGCACTTTGCGTAATAATTCTACATTTTTCATGAGGTGACAAATGAGATGGTAACTTCCTAGTAGAGAAATAGTTTTCCATATCTACAAACCATGGGGTATTTACAGATAGTACAAAAAGGTGCTCGTCTGGGAAACTATCATCATCCTCATTTTTTATGCATGAAATAAAATCAGCTACCAAATTCTCCTTTCCAAGTCGGTCAAGGACAGTGATATTGAACTCTTGCAATAGAAAGAGCCACCTAGTCACTCAACCATTAATAATAGGTTTATTCATGAGAAATCTAATGGAAGAGTGATTTGTATGTACAAATTCTTTGTAACCTATGATGTAGTGTTGAAACTTATTAATATCATGAACTAATACCAATAATTCCTTTTCAGTAACTATATAGTTTAACTTGGTAGGGGACAAGTTCTTGCTCACAAAATAAATGGCATAGGACTGATGGTATTCTTTCTTCCCTAATACTCCTCCTATTGCAGTATCGGAGGCATTAGTGGATATGTGAAATGGAAGAGCCCAATTGGCCCCCCTAAGAAATGGTGCCACAAACAACTTAGATTTCAAAGTTTCAAAGGCAGTTTTACACTGCTCAGTCCAAAGAAAATAAACATCCTTTATTAACAATCCAAACATGGGTGCAACAATCTTTGTAAAATTTTCAATAAATTGTCGATAGTATCTGGCATGTCCAAGAAATCTTCTCACCTCTTTTTGATTCTTGGAGGGTTGAAGTCTGACGATGAACTCAATATTAGCAGGATCAAATTTAATCCCTTTAGATGAAATGTGATGTTTTTTATGTCCTTTTTCTCACTTGAGTGAGCAAAAGAAGGGCACTTGGAAGTCTAGTTGGGCCTACTAAACAAGACAAAGGTTAGTGTATGAATTAAACAATCAATCCCATGAAACAAACAAACAACTAAGCTATAAACAACTAAAGAAATAAAACTAAAATGAATAAGAAACTTTGAACCAAAATCAATCAACCAAATGACCAATGATTATGCCACCAATGGATAATTATATTAGTTGCAAAACACTATAGAGAAAGGAGGACTTATGGATCCCCTCTTCCTCCTTGGGAGGGCTCTTGAGTCCCCTGTGTGAGATATCTTCTTATAATGATAAACTAGAAAGAAAATGGTGAAGAAATCCAAGCCTATTCCCTCAAGAGGTGAGTTAAATAGCTTATTGAGATGTTGCTAGAATGATCCAAGAAGAAAAGAGGCTTCTTGAAGGAGGATAGAGGCAGAATAAAAATACTATGAGATTCTTAAATTATTAGTGCATCGATGGCCTCCTTTTATAGCATGTCCTTGAGGCAATATCCAACTGGTTCTTAGTGTGGACAAGGGGCCCTTTAGGGCACCCTTAGGTCTTTGACCAACCCCCCATTCGGATTCAGCTCAGATTTGAGAGTCATATCAAGTTGGGAGCTGGTATAGAAAATGGTGAGGGGCCGACAAGAACCATAAATGTGTCGTTCACAGGAGTGCACAGTATTTCTTGTACAAAGTTGTGCATATGTCACATTGTTTGCCCTACGGGATTCTTTGTCCCATGCACTGTACGCATGCTTCCTTTAGTGTTTTATCGCATGTCAATTTTTTGACCAGTTGTATAGTTTATTCCTATTAGAAATGAATTTTTGGTGTTGCAAGAGAACTAATAGGTGTTTGGAGATGTTGTATTCCTATAACCATTTGCATGTGATGTTGCAGATAAAATTTCAATGATAACATATGCCCCATGATGTGTGAGGTTAGGAGCATACGTATAGCCAAAATACATCAATGTTTCTTCTATTGAGAGTACCATTGTAATGAAGAGTGTTGATAAGAACTTTAAGAGTGATCCATCAGAGTTAGAGGGGAAACTATGGGACCTGAACCTTTCTCTAGGTGGAGAAATAAAATCTATATACAAACGAGGCAGGCATGCCCCATGCTCATGTCATGTAGCTCAAAAATTGAAGATAGTAACTGAAGTTGTATGTTGATGTAGATAACTGCAGCGCCCTCTGGGGTGGTTTGATAATGGAAGATGACAATTCAGATGGTGAACATACTCTGAAAAAGAACAAGGAAACTTATAGGAAGTGTCTATAACCCATAGGCATTGATGGCCTAACAAATTCAGAGGCCTTTGGCTAGTAGAAAACAACTCCAATAGTCGCATAGTAAGACCCACCGTAACATGAGATTTTGTTGAAGTCGAATGTTAGGGGGGTCAATGACATTAGAGAGAAATGATGGTTCCCTCTGTGTCATCCGAGAATCCTCATTATAAAGGTAATGAGATTCAATACATTTTTTCCCTTCTGGAAACTGTGTTGATGTCGACAGACAGGGAGACATGGCTCCAAGAAGCAAAAGGGATTCATGAAATCCACTGGATGAGATCAGGAATTGATAAGGAACATGAATGAATTCAAGGTGTGGTGAGACTCGAGACTATCCTTGGTTGTGGGTATATTGGAAGGATGATTGGCAACAATCGTAAAACGATATCTAGTGTCACAGGGATGACTAGACATGAGGTTAAACTAGGCCAAAGACGAACTACAAAGTGGAAAAAATCAGAGATCAAGGGTACATGGATTGTGGGATACTCAAGGTTTATGGATGATGTCAATATGCATAGAGGATAGTGAATGCCCCAACCAAGGACGACATGGGTTTCTTTTCTAGAAAAAGAAGGTTTTCAAGGGTGACAACAAAAAGCTAAGTAAATGTTGGAAACAAAGGCGTTTTACAATTACCAAATAAATAAAGAATAATTTTGGATGAGTGTACAGATACAGAAACGGGTGCCCCAGTGCAAGATGGCTTGGCCTGTGAGGGCCCAAAATTTGTGGAGAACTGGTGGGGGTGGGGGCCCCATTGGTGGGTTTTTGTATGAGGGAAATGAATGGAAGGCAATCTGCAGATGGGAAAATTGATTATGGATAAAATGGAGGGTTAATGATAGTGCGGAGGTGCAGTCAAAATAGAACCGTGATGAGATAATCTGGGATTCCATTGAGAAATATAGAAAAATGAGGAGAAGGAGTATGTGGTTGATTCTTGGAACTACATGAGACTATCAGGAATACCATCCTAGGGGGTGAAAGTAGCATGAGTGTCAAAGTGCCAAGGGGGAATATGAATGGAACAACTCATGTGGGGGAGATTGCTACCGGGTGACAGTACCAAAATGCAATGAATGTGATAGTATTGCAGAGCCATATATAGGGACCCTAAAGGAAAATGTCAGAGGGTGTGACTAGAGATGCAATTGAGATTCAGAGGGAATGATTACATGCTAGTGTCGATCATCTACCTGAAGGGGTTGCGCTGGTGTGTGATGACCAAGTACCTGCACACATTAAAAATGAATACTCGACGTGAAAAATATTTGAAGATACAGAACATATAACAGTTATTTGATAATTTTGAACATGAGCATGTGTACCTAGACGTGATGTGAAAAAAATGATTCCCTGGGGCTGAGTGCAGATGGTGACCTGGGGAATGTGACTGTGTAGGTGGCGGGACCCTGATCCCATGGTTGAAGATGGATAGGAAAACAAAGACTCTGAGCTCCTGTAACTGAGTGTGGAAGTTTGGAAAAAGGGACTATATATGGTTGTGGGGCCCACATTTCCACCTCATTTGTACCCACTGCTATAGTGAATCTAAATGTTGAGTTTGTTTCTTGGATCGAGTAGTGAGGTCATCCAAGTAAGCGAGGATGATGCGAGAAATATCATGAAAAACATAATTCATGGCCCATTGGAACATAACACAAGTGTTTTTTAGTCCAAAAGGCATGAAATGATAAGAAAAAGTACCCCACAGAGTGGTAAATGCGGTTTTGTACTGATTTGTTGGATGGATTTGGGTTTGATTGTAGTTAGAGAACCCATCCATGAAGGACAAGGATTCATGGATGGCACAGTCATCGATAATTTGGTCGATGAATGGGGTTGAGAATTTGTCTTTGGGAAAATCATGATTGAGATCGTGAAATTCGATGCAAACACAAACAGTGCCCTGTTTTTTGTTAACGGGGATGGGGTTGGAGACCCATGATGTGTATGCGATGGGGTATATGAACCCTGCAATGCGTAATTTTTCAATTTTGGCTTTGATAGCCATGACTTTGGATGGGTGAAGTGGTCATTTCTTTTGACGTACTAGGGCGACATCGAGCCATGTTTCGATGTGATGTTCGACGATAGAAGGATCGAGGCTGGGCATCTCTGTATATGACCAGGCAAAATGTTATATCAAGATTTGCTTCACCATTGCAATATTACACAAAGGGCCTTTTTCCATTTCCCTATGTAGACTTGTCATCCCTTTCTGATGAATCCAGACCTAAGAATAAATATTTTTCCACATATATGCACCCTATCTACTATACAACATGCGTATACACAGGTTTCGCCACTACAACCCGTGTACATAGATATTTGTGCCTGAAAATACAAAAATGAAATCAGTTTCTATATCACGATAGGAGATCTCTGATCCTTGGCCTTCCATATACTAGAAATGTTCTGAATCGACCCTTCAGTTGCATTTTTAAGGCTATAAAAGCACAATTCCGAGCTATGGAAAAGAGGAGAAAGCATTCAACTTTAAGAGAAAAGTTACTCTAGAGAAATTACTTCATATTGAGTCTGCATCCCTTTGTTCCTCAAGTCTAAACACAGTGTTCATCCCCCAAGATCTTTCCCTATTGTTGACAGAACCTCATTGTATCCCTTCTATGATCTTTCCTTTGGTGGAGGATTGAAGTGGTGGAGGCCCAGTTGGAAGGAACCTGGTTTCTTGTTTCGAATCATGCCGACACGGAAGTCTGTAATGTTATCACTTATGTTGATCATTTATTAATAGAAATACTCCTTTCCCGTCCTATTGGTATCATGCAAATATATGATTATTATCCATGGGCATGTTTGTTATGTTTATTAATGGATTATGCTATCTAATGTGCTAACCCTTTTATATTATCACTATATACTTGCTCTACTTGTTTGTTGAGAACTTGTTGTAGGTATAAAGCTTTAGGTCAAAGTTCTCAATGGTGGAACACCATCAAACGTTGGATCAAGGTAGGCCTCTTTCTTATCTTGCACACTAGTTTATATAGCATACGTTGGAATTGAGTTGATTTCTGCAGTCATACCTGTCTGTTGTCGTTTACCCTGTCCATAGAGAGTTTTTCCCTCATAAAAGAATTGGCAACTCCACTAGAGAGAGATCTTCTTTCTAAGGGTTGAAGTACTTTTTCTCCTTGCCTTGCTCTCTTTCCCTTTTGTTTCTTGTCGTATCATTTCTTGACAGATTATGTTCACTCTAGGTCTGAGTTTTCATCCTTTTTCCCTTTCCTGGCCTTGTTTTAAAACATGTGCATGCCTTTTTCCTTGACAATCATGTACATACGTGTGTTGTCTCATTGCAAGTTGCATATATACGCACTGTTTCCCTGAACAGTCGTGTATACCACTTTTCCTTGCCTGTTTGCTTGGTTTTGTGATTGTTGGGTGGGATTTTATAGTTGTTGAGACTTCTTAGGTCTCTGTAGTGCCTATTAAGCTTCTCTGGGATGACAGGAAACCTATTTGGAGTTGAATGTTTGGGTGGAGTCTTTCTCATTGTTTTTTATTTTTTATTTGTCCATGAGTTCTGGGTTGTTTGCTTGGCTGCTTGGTATTCTGCTTGAGTTATTTCGTTTATACATAGTAGAATTTATATATCAGGTTGCTTATCAGTCCATGCATTTTCTTTTTAGTATATTGAAAATATAAAAAAATAGGCATCTTACATTGCTTGGAATTTTTGTCTTTTGAATCTTTATCATTATCTTAGTGCATTTAGTGAAAGATTGAATTTTATTTTTGAATTGTAGAGTTGAAATTGAAAATTGCATCGTTTTTATTAGCATATCATTCATTGAAAAAGTTAAAGTTAGACTTTGGATTATATTCATAGTTATTTTCTTCCAGAGTCATAACATCATGAGTTTCACTTCCATACCTTTTTGAGTAATCACGGCCAATAAAATTTACGCTTTAAATTAAAATTGATTATTCATGATTTTATTTTTTAGGGTGCACAAACTAGTCTAGGATTTAGTGCCTTGGAATAGGATTTTGTGAGTAAACTTATCCAAGTCAATTAAATCAACATATGTGTCTGAGACAGGGAGTTGAGAAGTCCATTGTATAATTGGTAAGATCAAGAGGCTCCACTCACACCAGAGTTAATCAGGAGGTCACGCAAAGTTAGTTGAAGGGATAACCCTTGGATACTCACCTAGAGTCAGATATATTTATGTGGATTTATTCATATTTGGGGATCTTTCTAGTACCCTTACCTCTATGACAGGTGATGCTTTCAATGTTTCGGGCTTTGCTACCCTTCCCATATGGTAATCCATACCTACGACTGCTCGCATGTGCATCAGTTAAACAATGGTTTATTAGTTTCTTGAATTAGGTATCTCATAGGTTAGTTGCAAGGGTTATTCTTCTTATATCTTGGGTCAGATAGGGGTCGGACAACACACAGCCTTTATGGAGGATTACCTCTCTAGGGGGATCTGACTGACTGGTTGTTAAGCCCACAAGGGCCCCTATAACTAATTTTTTTACCTCCAAACTTTAGCGGGGAGTCTCAAGTCCCTCTTAGACGAAGCATACCTTCTTTAGTAAGGGAGTCCACTCAACCACTTTAGCCCATTTGCATGCATATTGGCCATTTGAATTTTTGGTATGCTCTTTGACTACTAGTTGGCCTTAGGATATATTTTTATTTTGTAGAGTTATAAGTTGTCATGGATTCAAACTAGCATCCCCGTTGGTACCATCGGTTGTTACAGTTACCACCAGATTTTGAGCTCTTTCCTTCTAAAAGGTGTAGAGTTATTAGGTATTGTACACACACATCCACCTTTTAGACTTGTGGTTCCACAAGGATGAGTATTGAGTGTAGTCTCCAAAACACTGGGAGTTCTTCAACTCCCATACCCAATATAGTTAATGGCACCCCTTTGACTTCTACAACCACTACAGTTGCAGTGCCAGAGGCATATATTGGTACTATGGATCAACCTGTAGTTAAGGCTTCATCTCTTTCCTTGAACCCTTTTGGGGGTCTTGGTCACTCGCCAGGTTACAATGTTTAGTACATGCCTTTGGCTTCTAGTCCATTTTCTTATGGTATGCCTAAATTCACTTTGCAGTTTTTGACTGCCATCCCAGTTGCTAGCCCTAACGCTAGCATTGAACTCGGGGGAACTACACCTCCTTACACTCCATTTCTATTTGGTGGTTCTCATATCCCTCAAACAAATCCTAATGTAGGGAGTGTCCCTTCTCTTAACCATAGGCCTAATCCTTTTATGGTTGGATGGAACAATCAAGTTGGCAAACAAGTTCCGCCCCATATCCCTACCTCCTCGATGTCAATTCCGACCAATAGTTTTGGCATGACCAATCCACTTCAATCCTCCAGGTTCCTTCCTGGAGGAGGTCAATGTTACCCTTTGGGAAACCCCCAACCCAGGTCCAATCCGGTTGGGGGAAACTTTCATAACCCCCAACCTGGATTTTATTCGGCTGGGGGAAACTTTTATAATCCTCAATAGAACATCCCTCTTGGAATGATGCCCAACCCATCTTATATGAATCAGCCCAAAGTAGGGCCTTATAATTGCGAACAAGGCTATGGTTCTTACCAGAATCTTGGATGGGCTACAGTTTCACACGCACAATATATCGCGGGAGGTTGGGGCCAGATGTCGCAACCCCATCTCCCTTTTTTGGCCACACTTAATCTGCCAGATTTTTCTAAGTTAATGAACAACCCAGTGAGTCATGATCCCACATGGCCCCCTATCCCCACCAAACTTCCTTCAGACATCCCAAAGTTTGAAGGAAATAATGGAGAGGACCCTGGTGATCATGTCACTACCTTTCACCTTTGGTGCTCATTGAATTCCCTTAACCATGATTCTATTAGATTACAATTGTTTCAATGTAATCTTATTAGAGTTATTGCGCAATGGTATATTGAGCTACCTAGGGGAACATATGGGTCATTTAATCAGTTGATGATGGTATTTCTTAACCACTTTCAATTGCCCATTCATTATGATGTTGGCCTTGAATGTTTGTCGACTTTATGCCAGGACACCGCCACTCATATCTCGGATCATATCCAGGAGTGGCGTAGATGGAGGTGGTTGATTAAGACTCCTATACCCCTAGAATTTCTCCTAGAATGGTTCCTAAAGTCTTTTCACCCTATTATCTCGAAGGACGTTGCTACTTTTGGGGTCACCACTGAGGAAGAAGATATATTTAGAGCCCAACAATTAGATTTGATATATGCTCAGTCTTGGATGTTATATCACCTTCTTATAGAAGCACCACGGTCAAATTACGACCCTAGGCAAAAACTTGGACCTCATGTCGATGGCATTGTAGGAGCTGCCAATGTAAATTCCGCAAACTCGACGATGAGCCACTTGAATAATTTTTATTTAAACTAGTATGTTGGAGGACCAGCTTCATCTGTGTCCTCCAACCCCACTCAGTCGAAGAATGTACATTACGTGCAATCGTCGAAAAACCCAAATGTGGACCAACAACCATATGGGAATAAAAGGAAAGGTCAAAACAAACGTAAGGGTGGGAAAAATGGTAATAAACCAAAGGACAAAGATAATAATGGGAAGCAGAATGATAACGTTGGAGAGGGAAAGAAAGAGAAATGTAAGGTGAAGTTTCCTTGTAAACTTTGTACCGATGGCCACCTTACGAATTTGTGCCCCAAACTCATGGGGGCTGCAAGGATTTTGAATCTACCACCCGTTGTGCTCAAAAATACATTACCACATAATAAACACTTATCCTCGAGCTCTTCGAATGTAAGAAATGCAGTCGGTGGGTGTCAAAACCCACCATCGCAAGATGGCGACCACGTATGTATCAATATGGTCGATGCTAAAATCAATGTAGCGACTCGATCTTGAGATTATATCTCTTCACAAGCTAACTCTGGTCTAGAAGATCCCCCTCCCCCTCCAGAGATGAACTTACAGATTGAGAAACTAGAGCCACTACCTTGTATTCCAAAAGGAGTAATCAAGTGCTCTACCCACAACCCTAATGCTAGAGCCACCCAAAACTACTCTATTGTTGAGGATCTGGTCCAAACCCCTTGTGCGATGTCAGCTTTGGAGGTACTCCAGACATGTCCTTCACAGATAAATGCCTTACTCTCAGTTTTAGGAGATCTAGAACCCAGTGGCTCTAAAGTTATCAAGTTTGATGTCATGGATGTGAAGCCTTGCTTACCTTACCATGTGGCTTTCCAAATCCACGTGGAGTATGCCAAGTATACCATTAAATGTGTGGTTGTTGATGAAGGTGTTGCCACCTGTGTGATGTCTCTGGTCTGTTGGAAATATCTCAGTTCTCTGACCCTTTCCAAGTCATCAAACATGTTGACTGCATTTGACGATCATTCCTTCCTCCCTCACAGTATTCTCCTTGCCTTTCCGGTCCAGTTAGGTGGGAAGACGGTAGAGGTGGAGGTATAGGTAGTTGATGCACCTTTTGATTATAACCTGTTACTAGGTCACAATTGGACCTATGTTATGGTCGATGTTGCAAGTTTTAAACCTGCGAAGTAAAGCAATGCATATATATATTCTTAAGCAATACAGAAATTAATCAATGGCTCATACACAGAATACACAAAGATCTTTACCAGAAACCCTCAACCGGGAAAACCTTTCTTTTTCATTATATCGAATTTAACCATTCGCCATACAATATATACAATGTTTTTAGGTATTCCGTACATACCAAAACCCTAATCCCTTAATCTGGGATTAATTTACAAATCAGCTAAAAATAGCAAAAACCGCCCAAAAAAAAATTTTTCGGGGTGTTGCCCTGAACCCCTCGGCCCCGGGCTATGCCCGATGCCAAACGCTCCGCGTAACCAGGGGGGGGCATACCTGCCCCACCCTGGGACCCCCCTAGGAAAGCGCCCGGCTCACACAGCAGAGCCCTAGGTGAAGGGATCGTCAGACGCAGTCGTCGTATCTGACGCACCCACACACACACACATGCAAAGAATATAACACATACCCAACATTCTCCCACTTGTTTTTTTCT
>JZKD02S1672663.1:900673-911765 GCA_000966675.3 Picea glauca
CACTGAACCCAGGTTTATCACAGACCCAAGATAAACTTGATCTATCAAGACCGAGCCAAACCCTCAGCAACAAAGGCGTCCCTCTGAAGCCAAAAACGTTCTCTGATACCACATGCAAGTTTTAAACCTACGAAGTAAAGTAATTCATATATATGTTCTTAAGCAATACAAAAATTAATCAATGGCTCATACACAGAATACACATAGATATTTACCAGAAACCCTCAACCGGGAAAACCTTTCTTTTTCATTATATCAAATTTCACCATTCGCCATACAATATATACAATTTTTTTAGGTATTCCGTAGATACCAAAACCCTAATCCATTAATCTGGGATTAATTTACAAATCAACTAAAAATAGCAAAAACCGCCCAAAAAAAAAAAATTTCGGGGCGCTGCCCCGAACACTCCACGTAACCAGGGGGGGGCATACCTGCCCCCCCCTGGGACCCCCCTAGGAAAGTGCCCGGCGCACACGGAAGATCCCTAGGTGAAGGGATCGTCAGACGCAGTCGTCGTATCTGACGCACCCACACACACACACATGCAAAGAATATAACACATACCCAACAGATGTCATATCGTTCGTCTTTCGTACGCTTTGTTTTCCTCATCAAGGGAAGATCGTGACCATCAACCAATTTTCCTTTGCGTACTCTAGTCCTAATGCATATGTTGGACCATCGATCCCTGTGATTGAGAATTCTCAATCAACAACTTAGAATATCAGTGTCGGAATGTATTCTTCCCTTATGAGTGCTTTCGACTTCTTGACACCGAATCAAGACATTTATACCATGTCTAGTAGGACTGCATCGACAGAGAGGTCCATTCCTTTCCGCACTTCTTATTTTTGTGATCCATGGACCCTACCTTCCCCGACTTCATCATATGAAGGTCAGTCGCATCTTGGCATGGCCATGCTACTATCAGTAGCAGAGATTTTGTATCAAGGTGTTCTTGACTCTTCCATCGATATCGATCATGTTACCTCACCGATGGATGAGGAGGATCCTGTTCTTAGGCCTGTATGGGCCACCCTGTTGTCTTGTTCACATGATTTCTTGGATGAGAATTTTCTTTCAAATGAAGCCATCCTTGAAGCCATGAATGGTTCCAAGAGACCTTGGGATGATATGCATCATCGATCTTATTTTCTCCCAAGTCTTGAAAGAATCAAGGAAGATGACTTTTGATCTACTTTGAGTGAGATAGTCAGTCACGGAATAGTTCCACTTGATATGCACGACATTTATGCCAAAGGAAACATGGTGAGTATTTATCCTACTGTCACGATCGATACCTCTCTTACCCCTGGCAAGTTTGAAAATGTAAATATAGGTGTGAATTGTTTGCTAGAAGAAATTATTATCTACACCGAACTCTTCAAAGAATTTCGAGATGTATTTTCTTGGTCATATGAAGAGATTCCAGGGATCGACCCTCGTATTGTCGAACACGAGATTACAAATTATCTAGATGTTAAACCTGTTAGAAAACGTCTTAGAGCTATAAATCCTAGGAAGGCCCCTGCTATTAAGGCAGAGGTGGAGAAGCTACTTAATGCTAGCTTCATCTACCCAGTTCCTTTGACCGAATGGGTATCCAACCCCATTCCTGTGAATAAAAATAAAGGAACCATCCATGTGTGTATGGAATTTCAAGACCTAAACAAGGCTTGTCCTAAAGATAACTTCCCCACACCTTTCATCGATCATATTCTCGACGAATGTGCAGGAAGCAATATATTTTATTTTATGGATGGATTTTCAGGGTATAACCAAATTCAAATCAAATCGGAGGACCAACACAAGACGTCAGTTATTTGTCCTTGGGGTATTTTTTCCTACCGAAAAATGCCTTTCGACCTTAAAAATATTGGAGCAACCTTCCAACGTGCCATGACTTTCACTTTTCACGATCTTAAGCACATATTCGAATCCTACCTTGATGATATTGCTACTAAATCTCACAAGAGAGTGGATCACATTACAAACCTTCGGCTAGTTTTTGAAAGATTTTGTTACTATAGAATCTAGTTAAACCCTCACAAATGCATCTTTTGCATTAAGTCTGGTCGTCTTTTGGGATTTTTAGTTTTCAAGACCGGGATCATGGTAGATCCTCTTAAGGTTGAGGCAATATTTCAATTGCCTCCCTCATGCACGATTAGACAACTTCAAGGTTTACAAGAAACATATAACTTTCTATGTCGGTTTATAGTGAATTATGCCAATATCACTAAGGGTTTCATACGTCTCTTGAAGAAAGACACCCTTTGATATAGGATGAGTAAGCCCAAGAGTCTTTTGATGCTTTGAAGAAAGCCTTAGTATCGACCTCTCTGCTAAAGTCTCCCGATTACAGTATAGATTACTTGCCTTATATTGCCATGTCTGAAGAGACGATTGGTATGGTTCTAGTTCAAGAGGATGATGAGATCCATGAGCACGTCATCTACTATCTTATTCGAAATTTAGTCGGTCTTGAGCTTAATTATTCTCATGTTGAAAATCTAGCTTTGGTTGTTGTTCACGTAGTCCAACGCTTACGTCACTATATATTACTTTGCAAGACTACGGTGGTTGTCAATGTCAATCCATTTCATTACGTCCTTAATAGGCGTGTCATTGGGGGGGAATATAATAAATGGATTTCCATCTTACAAGAGTTTGATATCGACTTCACTTCGGCCAAGTCCAAGAAATCGCTAGTCTTCGCAGAGTTAATATCCAAATTTCCACAATTAGATGAGGATGTTATCCATGTTGATTTGTTTGTGGATTAACCCATTTTCCTTGTCTTGTTGTCCGACCCCTAGTATGGATACATTGTTTTATATCTTCAAACCTTGAATTTTTCTCAGCATCTCTCGCGAGATGATCGACGATGTATTAGATACCAAGCCAAAAAGTATACCATCATCGGTGACACTTTGTATAACCAAGGAATAGATGATATCTTGCATCATTTATTAACTCATGAGAAAGTCGAGTCAGTCCTAAACAATTTCCACAAAGGGGCTTGTGGTGGTCACCTCTCTAGGCTTGTGACAACCCAAAAATATTGCAAACCGATTATTATTTCTAGCCTACTATCTTTAAATATTGTATCGAAGTGGTTAAGAAGTGTCACCACTACCAGGTGTTCACTCAGAAAATGCGCTCGCATCCATCCCCTCTTCACCCAGTCATTACCGTCGGTCCCTTCACCAAGTGGGGCGTATATTTTTTCGATTGCAACCCACCTTCGGCTAGGAGGAACAAAAACATTATTGTGGTCATAGACTACTTTACTAAGTGGGTCGAGGACATGCCTACCATAAAATTTGATGGGAATGTTACAGCCATATTCATGTTCAACCAAATTATTGCCTAGGTTGGTATCCCAAGTGAGATTTCCATTGAACATGGCAGTCACTTTCAAAATGAAATGATGGTAGAACTAGCATCTAAGTTGGGTTTTAGACATGGTCATTCCTCTCCTTATTACCCCTGGGAAAATGGACAAGTAGAGACCATCAACAAGTCTCTCAAGACCATTTTTCAAAAAACTGTCAGTCGGAGTAATTCCAATTGGCACATCATGCTATATCCCGCACTTTGGGCATATCGAACCTCGGTTAAGACTACCACCAGATTTTCCCCTTTCCAATTGGTACATGGTATGGATTCGATCCTTTCTGTTGAATGAGAAATCCCTTCTCTTAAGTTGGTAGTCGTGCTCCTACATGACACTTAAGATTTAGAGTGACACCTTATACACCTAGAGAGTCTTGACGAGCAGTGTTGGGATGCCTTTACGGCTATCGAGGAAAGCAAAAAATGTGTCAAGGTTCAATATGACAAGTATGTCTGTCCTCGGCTATACAATGAGGGTGACTTGGTCCTCTTATATGACCAAGCCAAAGAACCACTGGGGGCAGGCAAGTTTAAATGCATGTGGAATGGTCCTTATATCGTGTGACGTGTTCTAGAAAAAGGCACCGATGAGTTAGAATATTATGAAGGGAAAAAGTTGGTTGAGCCCAGAAATGGGCTCTACTCGAAAAGATACTACGCTTGAGACCTAGGCTTGGGAAGAACTCTTTGTATACTAATGTAAATTTAGTGTATATACATATCTTTCCCTTTCTGTTTTTCTTTGTCTTTCTTATCAATTTTTCCCTTTATTGACAGATGTCAACGGAGTCTTTGGTCTACCTAGGATTAAGATATGGAGCCAGTCGTCATACACAGAACTTGGCTTCCACTGCTTGGGTGATTTACTCACCCAAGGCTCTGCTGGTGTCTTCAGGTGGCGTATGCCTAGGGCCATCCATGAATAATGTGGTTGAATATAGCGTCACCATATAACTTTTGTGCAATGTTATCTCAAATAGTATTCTCTCTTTAGAGGTTCTTTTGGATTCCCGGTTAGTAGTATGTTAGTCTAACGACAGTTTCCGCATCTGTGATCCTACTTTACTCTGTCAATTCCTACAGTTACGTCTTTTAGAACGACAATTTGATTTTATTACATATTATCACATTCCTAGGAGTTCTAATCATGTATCTGATGCCTATGCTAATTACATTTTAGATTCTCATTTGTCACATTAATAAAGAAAAGAAAACCATCACATCAATGTACACATTGTAAGATATAAGTAAATCCAAAGATCCCTTTTTATATATCTCAAAAATATGGTGTTTATATTACAAAATTGGGGCTAAAACCCTCAATACACATATAGAACTAGTATACATATCCCACAATATCTACTCCTGTGGTGTCAGATGTGTTTCATGGTAGAAAACCATAGTGTTTGCGAGACTCCAGAAGAGTCGTACTCATGCTCTAGGTACACCAACCACCTGTCACTGCATGGCTTCAGGTAGATCCTCTACTTGAACCATCAGAATCCTCTGTGTCAAACAAGACAAGCTGCCCTGAACGTTTTGTAGGACTCTCTCCGCTTCTCCTCCCACTATGTTGAGGGAATACCTCTGGTCATCGCAGACCTACATCTTCATTACACAAGTGTCTAGTTAATATTTAAGCACCATCCAAAAATATTTTTTTCCTTAATACAAAAATACAAAAAAAAATGAAAAATTTAAAAAAATATTACCTATGTCACCATAGGCAGTCCCTGGTGGAAGTCGCATATCTAGATCTCCTCTAAAATCAATCCCCGCATAGGGATAGTCGTCCAAAGAAATGACTTGTCACCACCACTAGAAGAAAAAATCATTGTTGTAGGGTGTTGGCACCCTAACCCCCCTGTCCTCTCATGACCTCGATCCACCGCGCCATGGATGGATCGCGCAGTCCTCTAGGAAGGATCTCCACTCTAGGTCTTAGACTTGGAACCCACTCAAAAAATAAAATACAAAGAATAGATGAAAACCCAAAGTTTCACTTACTCCCCTGTTTTCACTCTTTCAACTGACCTTTCATATTGGTCAGCAGTGAGGTGAACCAGTCATAAAAAGTGGGTCTCACACACTCTATTGTGTAAAACATAAGTGGCCTCGATGCCTAATGCAATGAAGCTGAACCTATAATCCTGGTCAATACAAGCATGATGATCTTTAGGCTAAGGTTATTTAATACCCGGATAGGGATTTGACTTCCCACCTTGGGAGTCACCGCTACACAGTGGACATCAATATACTCATCGATCTTCATCCCACTCCCTACTCTGTGTGACTTGAGGTTTACAACCTCTCCTTAGAGTGATAGACCAGTCAAGAAGTAGATGTCCTCTACTTCGATCCTTAATGGTTTTCCATCAAGGATAAAGCTTTCTCTATCAGGATCCCAGTAACCCACCAACAGCTCCAAGAACCTCACTTGGGCCCTCATTCCTTTGAGAGCCCAAACCTTATACAAGACACATATTTTTAGACTCGCTTGAGCTACTAGATCTCAATCCACAGCTGCATATACCTCCTCATGTTCTCTCTCTCTCCATTCAAGAACCATCCTGCAAAACAAAAATCAATTTTTGAGTTAAAACCCTTCTTTTTGGTCATTTGCATACCTGTACACAGATTCCTTTTCATACAGTTGCATATAGGGATACATGTACACACCATGTGGTTCACACAGATGTGTATACTATGTTGTATACGCGACCTAAACAAAGGCAGCCTGCGTACACCGAAATTCCTAATTTACGCCCTCAAAAAATAAAAAATTGGAACCTAATTCAAAAATGTAATCCACTGAATTTGAAGAGGATGAAAACTAGAGTTACCTAATCCAAATGGTTTGTGATTTCATTGCCTGATGCTCCCACAATCGTTGTTTGAATCTTGGAGGTATTTTGGTCCAAATTGCACTATTTGGGTAAAAATCAAAATGGTATAGTAATTTTTTATTTTATTACTATTTATAAGCTATGTTTACCCACTGTAGATAGTTTCATGCCATTTTCTCACCTAATGGACTAATACAAAGTTGTTTTGAGTTGAATTTTGTAGTTTTGACCCAGATTTCTTGCAAATTTCAAGGTTATGATTGGTCGTTTGTCACCTCGGGTAGGTATTTTCATAACCTAGCATATAGGATAGGTATCCACTCCATCATGCATTTTTTCATTATCCTTCGACTACTGCCTTTTATGCCTTAGGTACAAACCCATTTGTTGTGACACAGAACCTTTCATATGCTATAAGTAGTGTCACTAATAAATGGTAGAGACTTACCAAACATGGGCACCCTAGTTAGACCCTCTTTTTCATTTGGTTCCCATGGAGAGATTTTCCTTAGGACCGAGAGTCCATTATAACTTGATACATGACTTTATGATGAGCCTCATTTCTCACTCATACACATGCGGCCTTATTCCCCGTGGACTTCCAAAAACAAGTCTTAGTTAATCTCTTTTCTGACTCATCTAAAAAATCGAAAAGATTGTCGAGTGATTTGTACCTTTTACACTCGTTAAATTGGATTTGAAAGGACATGATTCTTAGTTAATCTCTTTTCCGACTTGTTACTAAAAATAGAAAATATCGCCGAGTGAACTTGTCTTTTTCACACTTGTAAATTGGATTTGAAAAGACATCTATTTGGCACAAGTCTACCCCTTTTTCACACCAAGTAGACTAAAAGACATAAAAATGACATTTTTTGGTGTTAAGTTGTGATTGCATCTCATGCCCTCACTTGCAGTATTGAGCCTTTATCTAGTTATCACTTTGCATTATAAACCATTGCCTAAGCAGTTTTTTCATCCTTATCGAAGTAGAGCCTTGTTTATATCCTTCACAATTTGACGCCCTATACCCTGAAGGGAACATCACCCTAAGTGTCCATCTCCCACATGCATTTCCTTGCATTGAGCATAGGTACATTCCACTACTGGAACGAGCTTTTCTTACTTGCGACACTTGTTTCCTCCTCTGTATCATGGAATTCATTTGTTATGAAAAAATAAAAATAAAACAGGCGAGAAGGGAGTACTATATTATATTTGGCAGCAATCATGTCACCTTTGAACAAAGAACAAAGTTATTGAGTCCTTGCATCATCATAATTTTGGGTTTAGCATGGCCTTAAGAAGATGATCTCATTACAGAGTTTTCTCTACCGACTGGTTACTCTTCTAGTCCCTATAGAGAACATTATTGATGCCTCTTGCATCTAAGTTACATCATTGGGTCTATGCTCCCAGAGTCTACCATATGTCTCATGCTCTTGTTCAAAGGAAGTCTATCAACCTATGTCGTCCATTCCTCAGAACTCTTTACTTTGCATGTCGACCATACCCTCAGTTTGTCTCAGAGTCACATGATATTGTGGTCTTATCATGCACCCTGACCCTACTTTTATCATTGGTAGGTTACCTTGAACCCAACAATAGACATTTCATCATTGGTCATTGACTGGGTAGTTTCCCTTATGTTCGATGGTAATACATCTATTCACACTTTCAGATTCGTGCAATTTCTTGGATTCCATTAGCCTTATTGGTGGTTTCCTCACCTTTTCCATTAGTTTTCATCATTGGCTGCTATTCAGAAGGTATTTTTTGTGTACCGCTTGCATTTGGCACATGTGAAATATGCATAGGGTCGTTGGTTTGTGAACATGTTCTTCATCCGATACCCACCAAATTATGAAGCTCCTTCTCTGTTCCTCGTGCTGACTAATGAGAGATGCCTTAATTCTCTCCTTTCAGTGGGTCTCTTTCCACCGACTTCAATGCATTTATTCTGGATATGGGAATTGGAGTTTTATGAGTACCTTAAGGCTTGCAGTCATTAGTGGTAGGCTCTCTCACCATTGACAGATGGGAATACATCAATGTCTCCTGATCAATGAATTCCTCAAGTGTTCGACACCGACTCCTTTATTCACACTTGTAGGAATGTGCTCAGTGCCTTGATACCTACTTTAATTATTGGTAGGTTGTCTCACGTTTGTTAACAGTATACCTCAATGACCGATAATCAAACGATGTCTCATTGTGTTCAACATCAACTCCTTTATTCACATGATGTATACTTTCACCCTTGGCAGATAATGTAGAAGACTTGAAGAAATCACTATGTGGTCGTAGATTTCCTAAGTTGTTGCTTCCTTTTCATTGGACCAGTACCTATAGGACTTCAGGGATCATGGGAGATCAGATTGTACTCCATGGTATACATATATATTCAAAATTGGTTTTGAGACTGGTCTCACTGTACCTTGTTCGTGACTATGAAAACTTTTCGCATGTAACCGCATTTATATTTTTCCTATTTTATGGCTACGAACACTTGTTTGGTATATTTTTCACATGGATCTACAGTGTATTCTTGGCAGCCATGTATGCAAAGTCAGTACAGAATGTAATGAGAAATTGAGTTCGTCCAACTGGTTCTCTACCACTCCACTTCTGGGTTATTTATAATGTATTTAGGCCATCACAGATACTCCTCTAATCTCACACATTAGGGGGAATCTATTATAGAAATATTTTCTTCACCATTGCAATCTTGCATAGAGGGCCTTTTTCCATTTCCCTATGCAGACTTGTCATCCCTTTTTGATGAATCTAGAGCTAAAAATAAATATTTTTCCACATATACACTCCCTATCTACTATACAACATGCGTATACGCAGGCTACTCCACTACGGCCTATGTAGATCAAGATTTGTGCCAGAAAATACAAAAACAAAGTTGGGTTTCCATGTCACAACACGAGATCTCTGATCCTTGGCCTTCCATATACTGGAAACGTTCCAACTCAGCCCTTCAGTTGCATTTTTAAGGCTATAAAATCACAATTTCGAGCTATGGAAAAGAGGAGAAAGCATTCAACTTTAAGAGCAAAGTTACTTTGGAGAAATTACTTCATATTGAGTCTGCATCCCTTTGTTTCTCAATTCTAAACTCAATGTTCAGCCCCCAAGCTATTTCCCTATTGTTGAGAGAACCTCATTCTCCCCCTTCTATGAGCTTGCCTTTGGTGGAGGATTGAAGTGGTGAAGGCCCAATTGGAAGGAACCTGGTTTCTTAGTTTTGAACTGTGCCGACACAGAAAACTGTAATGTTATCACTTCTGCTAATCATTTATTAATAGAAATACTCCTTTCCCTTCCTATTGGTATCGTGCAAATATATGATTATTATCCATGGGCATGTTTGTTATGTTTATTAATGGATTGTGCTATCTAATGTGATAACCCTTTTATATTATCACTATATACTTGTTCTACTTGTTTGTTGAGAACTTGTTGCAGGTATAAAGCTTTGGGTCGAAGTGCTCAATGGTGGAACACCATCAAACGTTGGATCGAGGTAGGCCTCTTTCTTATGTTGCACATTATTTTATATAGCATATGTTGGAACTGAGTTGATTTCTGCAGTCATACCTATCTGTTGTGGTTTACCCTGGCCATAGAGAGTTTTTCCCTTGTAACACAAAAATGTCTCGATATTCCTGAAAAAAAGCTTTGTAAGCCATGAGTTCCTCAGGGGAGCATGTGACACCAATGGTGATTTCCTCTATGATTCTTGGTTTGATGGAAATGCAGATTTTGATAGTGGGGGAAATGTTGGCCATGTTGCCTTCTTCAAAAGCATTGGGGGTAGGGATAGGGTTGTTGAACCAGTCTATCTTCCCTGATGGAATAAAATCATTGGTTTCAATTACACATATGGAGGCTTGGCTAGGTGGGTCAAAGGCTTCATGTGAGAGAAAAAGAGCTCTGTGATGGAGCGCATTCCATGGGCAATCAGGGGTAGTTAGTTCTTCTAGGATATCTTCATCACAGTGGAAAATAAAAGAATATAGGGGATCTGAGGAAGTAACGTTGGTGACTGTTATCGTTTGGTTTTCTTCAGGTGGTGAAGACATAGAGGGGGTATCACAACTATGGTGTGATGGAGCGCTTGACATAAAACAAATGTCTAGACATTGTGGGTTGTAAACTGTGGTCGGGGGTAATATTTCCTAGGGAAATGAATCGGGGAATTGGGAGGATTTGGGGGAAAATCCCCAAACAGTCTATTCATGAACCATGGAGGGGTGGGAAGTGACTCAGGTTTAGGGGAGGTGATGTGAAAAGTATCTGGAGAAGGGATGGGAGGAATCACTTGTAGTACAGGAAGTGAGGTGGTTGGAGGATTTCGAATAAGGGCCATTTGAAAATGCCTATATTCAATGATCAAAGGACATTGGTATGTGAAATGATCAAGTGATTCACAAAGAGAGCAAGGGAACCTCATATGTTTTTTGACTGAGGTTGTGACATAATGGATGTCAATGACGGGGGTACCCGATGACATGGGTGGAGAGGGATATTGTTGAAATATTTGACATATTGTCTATTGGTCACTATAATTGCTTAATTAATTTCAAACAACCAAGTGAAACATAAATTATCAACCCAGGGAATTCTTTTGTTTCAAAGATAGTTGCGCACTATATATACTCAATTCCAAAAGCACTTAGTGTTGTAGTAAAGAAATCATCCTATCTAAACTTGCTGAAATGAACTGAAGCTCTGAATTGTATCACAGGAAAGAAATCTCCCTATTGCAATTCTTTATATTTCAAATTAAGAATCCTGGATTACATTTAAAATAACATTGCAATGGGTAA
>JZKD02S1672663.1:911775-941722 GCA_000966675.3 Picea glauca
TATATACCTTGGAATGATCAGGTGTAGTGATATTATGAGTCTAAACACTAGTGATGAAGGGTATAACAATGGAAAAAAGTATGGGCAAAAAGGGTACAATATGTGGTCCTAACATTGTCATCAACGTCTGTCGAAACTGAAATAATGTTGGACAATTATGAGTGTAGTGGCCATACTCTAAATAGATGGCACACATGAATTTGGTTCACAGCCCTTTACTTCCTATAGTAGGGGACACGGTGGTAGTACTAGGTGTTCTTGGTGAAGCGACCAATGATGTGGTTTCTCGAGGGAGTTGGATCAAATTGTGTAACACAGGAAGAGAGGAACATATATTAGTGGGGTGTCCCTCTCTTTCGCATAGTACGCAAGGAGGTTGAACTCAGGGAGGAAGTGGAGCGGTGGGATATTTCTTATTTCGTCTACCCCCAACAGTCATGGTGGTGTTGGCAAGTGGGGGTGAGGGAGGTGTGGTTGGAGTTAGTACTAGAATCTGCATCAGGATTCCCTCTGTTTGGGGAGGGAGGGATGGTTTAGGAACCATCGCGGGTGGGTGTAGATACCATACCAGAATGGTGAGCACCATGTTGGGAAGGGTAAGTGTTGCGACTACCTAGAAATCTTGTACTCTCGGTTGGGGGTAGAAGAAGGAAATTTGAGTAATGGCTTGGGGGATTGTCTCCCAAACTAGGATTTAACCCTATGGGAGGGTGAAATTGGGGATAAGTGGTGTCATAGGGTTCTCAGGGGATTCCTGAAATAAGATTTCTTCCACTAGTGGGATGTTAGGGAGTGGAGAAGCCTCTATGGGAGGAATGGTATCTCTGGTTTCAGGTCCAATGGAAGATATGACACACACTTGTGCTAAGGGGTGGATGAGCAGTGGTGCTCCATGGTATGCCCCCAATAAGGATGGGTCTTTGAAAATTACAGGGCCCATATCCATGAGTGGGTATGTGTCGGAACTAGTGCGGACAAGAGGTAAGATGTTATCGATGTTGGAGGAGTGGTTAGGCTCATAATGTGAAACTTGGTTTATGGTGATGGTCTTCCTATTGTGGGGGAACATCATCGTTCGAAACAAAGAAGAGGCCACATCCTTCATAGCGTACATGTTGCTACATCCGAACAAGATATTGTAATTGAGAAGGGCATCGATAACCTCAATTTCAATAAGGGTGGTTTTTCCCTCTAGTTGAACATGAACATTTTGAAAGATCCCTTCAGGAGAAGATGGTCGTCTGTGATAAGCTCTCAAAGTGATGGAGGACATGGAGCAATTTGGGGGCAATGGTGAGTGTAATGGCCATGCCCACCACAAAGAGCGCAAGGGAAGTTTTTCTGGAGGTTTTTGTTGTTGTTCCTCTCTTGGTGTTTGTTGTTATTGTCCCCTTGGGGGTTCTGGTTACCCTAGTTTTGGTTGCCCCCAACAGGTTGGTTTTGTTGGGGGTTATTTCCCACTGGTCATGTGTTATTATTGTTTCAGTTGTTTCCTTTCTATTTGGAATTATTCAGCTGATGGGATCGATTTTTCATATTCCGTTGTTCAAAATTTTGAAATTGTTGAATGGGAGAGGTTTGAACAAAGTTAACCCCAGTGTGTGGTTTCCCTTGTGGAGGAGAAATTGGTTGTGGAGGACTAGGAAATGGAAAATACGGATTATTTTGTGGAAATGATCTATAGGTTGAATAGGAAGGTGTAGCGCTTTCACTAGTGCCTAGGTTATAGGCTGAGGTAGAGGGGGTACCTGAACTTGGTTGAGAGACCGAGTGAATCATGTGTGTCAGCAAGGGTCCACTTATGGGTGGTGGAGGGGAAATAGGGTATGGTTGTTGATAAGGGGGAGGAGGGTAATAAGGTGGCCCTCCATACTTTGGTGGATATTGGGGGGTGCCATACATGGGTGGTGGTTGTATGTACAGATTATGGTGTGTTGTGGTACTGATTAATCCATCTGTCGCATGAGACATCCCAGGTTTTCCCTGGATGAATGGTATGGGTCTCAGTGCATTAGGTATTACTATGTATAAGTAACCCAACTGAGCATAAATGAGGTTGTACTATTGATCCTTGATGATGTCTTCATCTTTAGATTGCGGGAAGGTGGAGGCCACATCTTTGGCAAGGATAGAGATGAGTGATATGAGAAACCAATCGAGGAGTTGTTCTTTGGTGGTTTCGGCTTTGCATAAACTATGTCGTTGACACCATTCATGAATGTAATCGGTGATATGCATGGTTGAGGATTGTTTACACTCAAAGAGAAGTTCTAGACCATTTTCATGACGAACTGGTAGCTGAAACAAGGTTAAAAATGTTTTGGCCAAGGATTCAAAAGTTGTTTGAGACCCTGATTTTTCGTCCACATACCATTTGGTTGATGGACCAGTGAGTGTGTGCTGAAATAACCGTAAATGGATGGAGTCATCCACGATGTTGTTTGAACATCACCATAAGTGGAAGTTCATGACATGGTTGGAGGGATCTTCTCCCAACTTTCCTTCAAACTTAGGAATGTATGGAGGTAATTTGGTAGGCATATTGGGCCATGTAGGGTCATACAATATAGGGTAATTCATAAGTTTACTTAAATCAAGGATATTGAGGGATCCAAAATATAGCATGGGGGGTGGTGGTGTTGGATTAGTTCCAACCATGGTTGTACTTCTTCTTTCAGAGGAATTTTCCCCCCGCTTCCTTGTAAAGGAGAGATAGTGGACGATTGGCCTTGGGAATTAGACCCAAATAAAGTGGAATCAAGAAAAGATGATCCCAAAATAGTAGTGCTCATAGAGGTGTGAGATGGTTGAGATGATGAGTTGGAAATACTAGGAACTCCTCCTAGGATAAGAGGGAGATTTTTCAAGCATCTGGAATGACAGGGATTCTATGGGTCCCCTATGATGTCCTACTAGCAAAGTGAATGTGTGAAAATGGTGATGAGAGCAATAAATGAACAAGATACTTGTATAATTTGGACCTTCACAATATATCTTGCAATCGTATGTAATCAAATGAGCATCATACATAAATCAATTGAAAAGAAGCATACATGTGGGTAGGTGGAATTTTTCCACATGGGAGAACAAAGAAAACAAATGCTCATGTCCTAAAAAGACATAACGTCCTTCCTCTCAAATAGCACTAGACCTTCAAATAACACTCAACAGTGGGGTCGGAAGCCACTAGAAGAAGAACTAGTGAAGGATGAAAAAATCATTTATAATGAGGGGTAGAGGGTGCATATCCCGAAAGAGCTGGCGATATTTCCCAATAGCCACACAAAATATGATCAAGGTGCAGTTGTAGCCCACAATTGCCACCTGGGTAGATGTCCTAAACTTTGGCCACTAGGTACCTCAGTCAAAGTGCAACATTTATATTTTCGGCCTCAGAAATTGGTCATGGGCTAGATCCCTTCCAAGAGTTGGTTGACTCAAGGGGGCATGCACATAACAACTAGACCTCAACCTTCGACCCTTCATGGGTATCTCCCTGCCTTATGGTGTTAGTAAAACTTGACTTGGAGGATTTTAAAGTTCCCTATTTGTCAACTTCTAATGTTTGAAGATGTGAGAACCAGATAACAACGGGTTATTTGGATGCCTACCCCCGAAATCCTACCTAGACTAGAAATTTATTTAGGCACCTCCTGTGGATGAAAACTTAGTGAGTTTTTATAAAAACAATTAGATGTGGTTGGTTGAGAGATTGGGGGTGTGAACCAATCTCATTGGAGTTAAGTTGGGTGGATAATTTCTTCAAGAAATAGTGGGACGTTTTGGAATCCATTTGGAGGAAACTTACTTCAACCTCCACAATTCGAGACAAAATTATGTGGGTGAGGAGTGAATTTGTGTGTGAGAAAGTGAACAAATGTGTCAAATTTTAATAAGTTAGGTGTCAATTTGCAACATGTGGACTTCCTGTGGTCCTTGCAAATCTTGATTACCTATCTTACTAGATGCCATTGGTACAACCTTGCAGAATTTTAAAGTCCCTAAAGAACTAGCATGTGGACATATGGGTCCTTACCAATTCGTTAAACTCCCTAATGTGATTTAATTTAAGAAATCTTCAAAACACTATCCTAGATTGCAAGTATGTGGGCATGTATGGGCCCTTTACTTTGATCTTTCAACTCTCCGAGTGATGTAAACTAAGAAAGTAATTTCAAAAACTATCCTATCTTTGCAATGTGTGGGCATGTATGGGCCCTTACAAATTTAAGATGTTTTGAAAAGAAACTAAGAGGATCCTTAGGAGGGATTTTTCCTCTCCTAAAGATTTTAAGGGAGATGAAATGTCCCCTTAATCACTTTTCTGATTCTCAAGATCACTCTATGGTGCGAGAGAAGAGCATACTCAATGATTAAAGTTTGATTTATGGTCCCAATGAAAGTGTTTTTATATGTGATAGTAAAGAAGCTCAACTTATCTTTTACAATCAAAACAATCCATCCATGTGGAAACTCAAAGAAAAAGAGGAGAAATATGGTTCTTTTTAACCCCCTAAGTGCCTATGTTTTGACTAACCCTTCATGTGGGAAGGGAATCTAAGTGTGGTACATTTAGAAATTGCATTAAAGCAAGATTTTGAAGGCTTGAGGCCTTCAAAACATCACAAAATATCTTACAATATTGGAATTATGGACAGATGCATGGGTTATAGTTCAGAAAGAGGTGTAGTGGGTGCACAATGCACAAAGAACCGAAGACCTTCTGGCACATTGTGCACATAATGCATAGAGAAATGAAGTGTTGTTGGCGCACAATGCTCAGAATATGAGTCTATGGGTTGGAACATGCGTGCACGTTCTGAAGCGCATCGGGGGGGTGGGATTTTAAGTGGAATTCTCCTCCTCCACCTCAAAACTTAGTTCTTAATAGGTAAGGCTAGGCCGGCTATGATCCCTACAAGGAAAATGGGTCAAAAAGAAGTGCTCAAACAACCCAAATAGGGAGTAAATTGTTACATTATCCCCATTATGGTTGTCAATATGTTATGTCTTTTTCGTCACTTGAGTGAGAAAAAGAAGGGTACTTGCAAGTCTAGTTGGGTCTGCTAATCAAGACATAGGTTAGTGTATGAATTAAACAATCCAAGCACATTAAATAAACAAACAAATAAGTGAGAAACAACTAAAGAAATAAAACTAAAATGCATAAGAAACTTTGAACCAAAATCAATCAACCAAATGACCAATGATTATGCCACCAATGGATAACTATATTAGTTGGCAAACAATGTAGAGAAAGGAGGACTTATGGATCCCCTCTTCCTCCTTGGGAGGGCTCTTGAGTACCCTATGTGAGATCTATTCTTACAATGATAAACTAGAAAGAAAATGCTGAAGAAATCCAATCCTATTCCCTCAAGAGGTGAGGTGAATAGATTATTGAGATGTTTTTAGAATGCTCCAAGAAGAAAAGAGGCTTCTTGAGGGAGGATAGAGGTAGCATAACAATACTATGAGATTCTTAAATTATTAGTGCACCCATGGCCTCTTTTTATAGCATGTCTTTGAGGAAATATCCAACTGGTTCTTAGTGTGGACAAGGGGCCCTTTAGGGCACCCTTAGGTCTTTGACCAACCCCCCATTCAGATTCATCTCAGATTTGAGGGTAAAATCAAGTTGGGAGCTGGTCCAGAAGTGGGTGAGGGGCCGACAAGAACCATAAATGCATTTTTCACATGAGTGTGTGGATTTTCTAGTACACAATCGCGCATATGGTGCATTATGTGCTCTACGGGCTTCCTTGGCCCATGCACTGTGCGCGCGCTTCCTTTAGTGTTTTAGCGCATGTCAATGTTTTGACTAGTTGTATAGTTTTTTCCTCTTGGAAATTCATTTTTGGTGTTACAGGTGAACTAATAAGTGTTTGGAGATGTTGTATTCCTGTAATCATTTGCATGCGATGTTGTGGATGAAATTTCATTGGTAACAATGTCCTAGAACCGCTTCTTCAGTCAACAACATTTTATATTTTTCATGACTTAAGGAGAGGTTCATTTCTTGGCATCTGATAAGGACTTTTTCTAAGTTATCTAAGGCTTCCTGGTAAGTATTTCCATATTCTATAAATTCATCCATGTACACCTCCACATAATCATGAATAAGATAAACAAATATACCTAGTACTACTCATTGAAATGTGGCACTAGCATTACACAATCCAAATGGTTAGACCCTATAGGAATAGGTGCCTCAAGGACAAGTGAAGGTAGTCATGTCCTGATCCTCGGGAGCTATGAGAATTTGATTGTACCTACTATATCCATCTAAAAAGGAGAAATATTTCTTTCCTAACAGGGTTTCCAAGACTTGGTCAATGAAAGGAAGAGGAAAATAATCCTTCAGAGTGGCCATGCTAAGATCCCAGAAATCAACAAAAATTCCCCATTTCCTGATTAATTCCTTTGGAACCACTACAAACGGGGATACCCATTTACTGTCAGAGATGGGGTAAATAAATCCAACATTCAATAACTTTTGTATATCCTATTTACTATATCTCTGAGTGTTGGTTTCATCCTCTCTGAGGTTTCCTAATAGGTGTTACTTCCCCCTGGGTATATATGTGATGGATGCATGTGTCAGGGTGTACAGCATTCTCATTCTCATATGGAAATTCAAGCCACCATAGATTCTCCATGATAGGTTGAGCTGGTGGACATATGGTGAGATTTTGTATAGAGAGTCCATTTGAGATGGTCATTTATCCCTCTCTACAACCAATAAATGCATTGGTTGTGGCCAACCAAGGTCTTCCCAAAACAACGAGATGCCATTTGGTAGGATCCTTTGAGTGGATGATAAGAAAGTCTATTGGGTACTCCCATGAGGCTAAGGTAACTATGATATCATCCAAGATTCCTTCAAGTATAACCTTTGTCGTATCTGCTAATTCCAAAATGGTTAGGGTGGGTCTAAGAAGAGATTTTAATTGTAATTCCTCCAAGGTAGTAATGGTCATAACATTGATGGTTTCCCCTAGGTCTATGAGAGTGTTTCCAATGGAAACCTCATTAATGGTTATGGTTACTATGGGGTTCCCATATTTTGTGACCTTAGGATTCTTTGATATGTACTCAAAAAGTTCTCCTATCAAATGTACTGTTGGAGGATCCTTTTGCTTACTTCCTGGCTTCTTAATACACAATTCTTTGACCACCTTACTGTATATTGGAATATCCTTAATGGCTTGTAGCAAGGTAATTTTGACACATATATTCTTCAATTCATTCAAGATGTCAAATTCCAGTTGGGTGGTAGGTTTCTCAATCACTAATATTTCTGGATAAGGAGGGGCCTTCATAATTTGTGAAGGTTCATTTTGGGGAAGCTTGTGTTCTTGGTCCTTAGGGATGATAACATATTCCCACCTAGTGTCATCCGTGGGTTTTTTGGGGATTTCCTCTTCTTCTTCTTCCCAGATGACTACTGAAGGCCTCTACTTGTCAAAAATGTTTCCTTACCTTAGTTGAATCTCCTTCAATGGAACAAGATAAATAACATATGTCGGGAAGGATTGCATCTCAACATTTTGAAGAGGTTGAGTGGGTTTATTATTGGGATTGGGCACTGGTTGTTGTTATAACCCTAAATTGCACCACACATGCTTACCTAGAATCAGGCCATCTCAGATCCCTTCTTTTCCAAAGAAATATTGAAAAACTCTTTAAAAAACCTCTTTTATAAGGGCTCACGTGCCCTACTCCATTACTGTACATGTGTACATGCTAGTTGACCTAAAACAGCCCGCGTGGACCAACAAAAACATGAAAAAAGGAAAGTTGTCAATGAAACAATAAGCTTTAGGTGAGTTAATTGAAACTCTCAGCCATGCATGGCCGAGGTTTCATCCAAATACCTAGCTTCTTCTAGCCTATAAAAGAAGGGGTAGGGGTCCCATTTGGAAGAGGAGAAATAGAGTAAAGAAACTCTACCCAATTGCATATTCCCGTTGTCCCTACCCTTTAGCTTTCCTTGTGCAAGAAGATATACAAAGAAAAGAAGTTGGAGGACATTTGGAGAGGAGCCCAGGATCAAGATTCATGGAGCAGTGGTTGGTCTTGACATTTGTAAGTTGATTCACTCAAAGTTAATAATAAATAAATGATTTTCCTGTCCCACTATATGAGTTCTTCAGAGATCAGTAAATATATGCTTGAATCTCTAACCCATTAGTTTGTAGGTAAAATGCATGTGTAGCTTGTTGCTTATTTTGTACACAGGTCAATCTTAAGAGGATAGCTACCAACAAGCGATCAAGTGTGAAGACGGATCGACATCAAACATCTGGAACAAGGTATGTTGGTCTAACCATGTATTTGCTGAAAAGGAATGGGGCTTAAGTGTGGGGACAAAGGTAGAAAGTAGATTTCTTTCGGTCATATCTGCATGCATAAGATAACCCTATTTGCTAGTCCGTAAGGGGATTTCCCTCACAATAGAATTGGTGACCATACTGGGGAAGTCTCTAGGGTTCCTGAAATTTTATTTTTTTGGGTAGTTTTAAAAGACTGGTTTTCTTGCCTGTTTGTTTAGTTTCTGTAAAGTCTGAGCTAGTAGAGAGTTTGGTTACCTATACCAGTTGTCTCTATTGTTTGCTTGAATGTGTTTTATTGAGACCCATAGAGGTACACCCAGCTTTCATAAGGTCTATACGCATGTACCTACGCCCTATGCTCTTGCAGCCCGTGTGTGAATGCTAGCTGAAGAAGTAGCAGTAGCGTGTAGAGTCCAGAAAATTTTTGTGGCAGTCATCCTCTTCCCTGTCAGAATCAAACATTCTTAGGGGTTTTTCTAGAATTCTTTCTAAGTCTTGTTTTTTTGCAGTCTTGTCTCTGATTGGTTTGTTTTATGAATTTTTTCCTTACATTGCTTGCTTTTTCTATTAAAGAGAGTGTCCAAGCCTTCAAGAGATCCTGGTTATCAATATCAGTGGTCTCTTCCTAGTTTGGATTGTCTGTTTTTATTTTTTTCAGAGTTTTAGAGATACATGCGACCTGTAGAAGGTCAGACCACGTGTACACACCCTCTAGCTCTATACAGCTCGCGTTCACACACTTTCTATTGGACTATCAGTAGTGTGCTTGGGCAACATAGTTTTTGTTGAGGCTGAGGTAGTCATTCTTTCTCTTGATGAGAGTTATACCTCTCAGGTTTTTGAATCTCTGTCTTAGTAGTCAATAGCTTAGGATTAATCTTAGCCTTAGCTTGCTTTTTCTCATTTAAAAGCTGTCATAAAAAATAATTTTTTAGGGTTTTTAGACAAGTGTGAGAGTCATTTTTTAAGTTGCTAGTGTGTGATTTCTTGAAGTGATTCTTTGTGATCTACGATTAGGCCAAAATTGTTTTTCTTGGTTTTTACTTGTTGGTATTTTTCTTTTTTTCTTTATCAACATTTAATAATAATAAAAAAAATCTCTTTCATTTTCTTGTTTGGTTGAATAGTGTGATTCTTCATTATTAACCAAGGAAAAGTTTTTATTTCATAAGTTATTTATAGTTTACTTATATCATAAGTATCTCGTAGTCGAGTGAAATTCCTTTTGAGTTTGTTCAAAATCTTAGAATATTTAAAAAAAAAAAAAAAAAAATTTGAAAACGTTGTTGAAATTTTGCATTAAGTAAAAGTTTTTGTTTCCATCTTTTTATTCATTTTTGTTTTCATCTTTTACACATCACCATTTTCACTTTCATACCCTTTGAAATAAGACAAGCCATAAAATTAATGCTAAATCTAAAATTTATTAGACTTTTATGTTTGTAGGTTTAACCAACTAGTTCAGGATTAGGGCCTTCGATTAGGTTGGAGAGGAAACTCTTCAAGGCCATTTAAAATCAAACATTGGAGTCTGAGTTAGGGAGTGTCTAAGTCTAGTATCATGAAATTTATCTAGGACCCCCCTCTAACACAAGGGATAAACACGAGGTTGCATGCAGAAAGGTAGCAGAGATAACCCCTTCAAAGTTGGACCAATCGTAGTGGAGAACACATATAGAGGGATTGTTTTGGAATTCCATCGATTGCATTTTCCATGGGGCTTCGTGGGTATCAAATCCATTCGAGGTCCTCAGTTGTCTTCCGAACCACTTTCTTTCAATACCCTTGAAAGGTTTTGGGCTTTATACCCTACTCATTGTGGTCTACCCGACTTTCGACTGTACCCGCCTGGTGACTGTTCACGCGCTAGCAACCTAGTTGCCTATATTTTTTAGGGACATACACAGGTGACTGTGAGGATATACTGTAGTACCTAGAACAAACATTGGCCCATGCTTTGCAGAGTATACCTAGAGGGTTATTCCGTTCTCAAGTTGTACTTGCACCGGTAAGTTGCTCTAGTGTTGGTTGTTGTAACTATTCTTCCAATTAAATTAGTGTTTGTCTGTCTTATCTTATAGGGAATTTTTGAGTGTGTGTTACTTTTGAACATTTAGACTACCCTAGAATGTATTTAATCTTCTCACACAATGGAGGATCACAAGCCCTATCAGTCATGAAGGATTCTTGGCCTGCTACCGGTTACACTGGAGCCACCCCCGCCACCATTAAGGCGAAAGCTAGACCAACAAGGATCTTTTGAAGCGACCGGGTCAAAAGAAATTGTGCTTGACCAACATCCATAGAAATCGACCATTTTGGACCTTGAAGAAAATGCTCTTGGCTGGTTGAAACCCCAACCACTAATTTCTTGGCACCTTTCATTGTACCATTTCAATTTTACGAGCGCTAGACAGTGTTGCACACAACAATTGAAACAGATGTTGTTTCTCCTTCCAGGAATTCTTCAATTCCCACTACAGTTGTCACCACAGGAGAGTTTTCACCTCCTAACCCACCATCACTGACTTGAGCCACCATGGTGTCGACCACCTCTACATCGCACAGTGTTCCGATCCCATCTTTGGTGGTGGCCACAACCCCTTTCACACCAAGTGCGACAGGCCCTTCGTTCTCATATGGGATGCCTAGTTCGGGTACAAGTCCTGTACTTTCCTACTCCACTTTATAGACTTCATTTATGGGGCTAGAGAGATTTAGCGCTCCTCTATAAGGACACATGGGGGGCACTCCTTCTCCTTTTAACACTTTCCCTTATGGATGAGGTCATATCCCTCCTTCATCCCCTTGACTTGGTGGCTTGCATCAACAATCCGCTAGGCAACCTACATACCATAGTTTATTTGGAGCGGGGATTCAAGAACCACCTTCGCATAATATGTCGTTAGGTTTGACACCATTTTCTTTGATCAGAGCATTTGGTAACAATGCCTTCTTGTCAACCGCCTTCCTGATTGGGAGCAATCCCAGTTTTGGACAACCTATTCCTATGCAGGGTACTATTCCTGCATAGGGGGAAAACATAAGAACTTATTCCACATCAGGGCCTTGGAATTCTTGGCATGGATCCGTTCCCTCATCCTGAATGTTGATCTCGGGTAATTCTTTCCACAATCAATGGAACCCCAGACAAACTACTATGTGTATCCCCACGGGACCGACATGGGGCAACCCTTCCCAAAGTCCTTCGAATGTAATGCATGCCCAACCATATATGTCCTATTTTGGAAATCATTCGATGATGTCTCGACATATGAAAAATCCATACGCTGGCCAGGGCCATGGTTTCTACCAGAATCCAAGCCAGCAGCGAAACTTTTCCTGGCAACCTGGTGCCAGTCAAACTCCAGGCCCCTTTTTCCCAGGTTATCACCAACAACCCAAACTACCCTTCCCGGTGACTTTGCACTTGCCATATTTGACAAGGTTGTTGAATGACCCTATCTGTCATGATCTACGTTGGCCTCCTATGATAACGAAGTTTCCTTCAGACATCCCAATGTTCGAAGCCAAGCCTAACAAAGATCCAAGAGATCATGTGACTACCTTCCATCTTTGGTGCTCATCTAACTCATTGAAAGATGACTCTGTATAGTTGTGATTGTTTCAACGTACTCTCATTGGGAGTGCCAGGAAATGGTATATTGAGCTCGATCGCTTAAGATATTCTTCCTTCAGTGAACTGGTGATGGCTTTCCTAAACCATTTCTAGTTACCTGTGAGGTAAGACACTGACATAGAGTTGCTCGTCAATTTCAAGTAGACAAAAGAGGACCATATCTCTGATCACATCCGAGAATGGAGATGCCAGAAGAGTTTAATTAAGGTGCCAGTCCCACCATCATTCCTTCTTGAGTGGTTCCTTAAGTCTTTGGTCCCCTAGTTATCCAAATATGTCACAACATCGGGAGTATTCTCTGAAGAAGACGCCATCATGAGAGCTCAATAATTTGAGCTCATCTATTCTCAGTCTGGTTTATTATACAACATCTTGCTAGATGCACCACGCTAAATACTTGATAAAACTAGACAGAGAGTTGGACCACATGCTGATGGTATTGTTGGTTCAGCACAAACAAATCCAACTGAGCAATTGATGAAGCATTTGCAGAAATTATCTATACAAAACACAACGGCCATCCAAACTACTACTTTGGCTACTCCCCCTACCAAAACATTGGAGGTACACACAGTGCAATCGACTAACCCAAACGCCACCCAACATCCTAAAGGAAAGAAAAAACAACAAAAGAAGGGTAAGGGGGATAAAAAATTGATTGATAATGCTAGCGGGGACAACACTGAGAAATGAAAGGTGACGTATCCATGCAACTTGTGCATAGAAGACCACCTGACCCATCTATGTCCTCGACTTGCAGAAGCCCAAAATTTTGTGACCCAACAAAAACCTGTTGTGTTGACCAATCCCTTTCAACATGGGCAAAATCTAACCCAAGCCTCTACAAGCACGGAAGGGGGTTGTCAATACCCCTCTCTGCCTGTGAACAACCCCACATCCGCAAACATATATATGGTGAGGGGTGATGCTTTTATATCGACTAGAGCGCATGACTATAGTAAACCAAGCATTTCTAAGAAGGGTAAAGAAGTTGAACTCCCATCGATCAACTGTCCTTCTCTAGACCTAACCCTGCATTGGGGGCATCCATGGTCCATATGATTGGTAATCCTCAACTAGGTGTCATCAATGTAGGTGTTGGTTTGTACCCATATTTGATGGGTACCTTCGATTAACTACCCCCTCAAGGCGAGATCAAGTTTATATCCAATCACCATAAGGTTGAGATTTTTCAATTTTTGTCATTTCGCACGACGTACTTTGATGATCCGTAGATACTTCCTTCCCCATCGGCCACACTGGATGGGATAGGACACCAGGGCATGTCCATGCCCTTGTCTGTAAATGAAGTATCATACTCTTTAGTCCAACAAACTTCATCCCACACTAATCCAACTCTTGCACAGGAGTTCGATCCACTACTAGAGCCTATTTGGGCTCAGGTTTCTCTCACTCACACCGATTCATTAGACTTAGTCTTGCCCTCTGATGAAGCAATAATTGAAGCAATGAATAGTCTGGATAAACCCTGGGAAGATATTCATCACAAATCATACTTCCTCCCAAAGTTAAGCCAAATTGAAGCAGGAGAATTCACCATGACTATGACGGGAGATCGGTCTTGTCCTATTAATCCCTTAGCTACACATGAGGCTTCTGCTGAGGGTAATATGGAAACTATCCTTGAGACCTTACCGATCAATATCTCCCAAAACCCTAGCGTCATGGAGAATGTCTTTGTCAGAGCTGACTTCTCCACCGAAGAGATTCAAATCTACACAGAGATTTTTAAAGAATTCCACGACGTTTTTGCCTGGTCTTACGAGGAAATGCCAATCATTGATCCAAAAATAGTTGAACATGAAATCACAATGTATCCTAATGCCAAGCCTGTTTGACAAAATATTTTTCCATTTAATCCTAAGAAAGAAGCAGCCATTAAGGTTGAGGTTGAAAAATTGCTAAAATTCAGGTTTATCTATCCTATCCATTTGACCCAATGGGTGTCAAATCCTATGCCGGTCAATAAAAAACAAGGCACGATTCATGTATGTACTGAATTTCATGATTTGAACAAGGCATGTCCCAAAGATAATTTTCCTACATCATTCATCGACTAGATCATTGATGAATGTGCGGGTTGCGAAGCCTTTTCTTTCATGGACGGTTTTTCGAGATATAATCAAATACAAATCAAACCTAAAGACCAACACAAAATGGCATTCATCTGTCCATGGGGTACATTTCTGTATCATAAGATGCCTTTTGGTCTCAAAAATGTTGGAGTCACCTTTCAGTAGGCCATGTCTTTTTCTTTCCATGACCTCAAGCATATATTCGAGGCTTACTTAGATGATTTATCATCTCGATCTCACAAGAGAATAGATCATCCCACACACCTCCGACTTATATTCAAACATTGTCGCTACTTTTAGATTCTCCTGAATCCAAACAAGGGAAGCTTATGCGTAACATCAGAACAATTGTTAGGTTTCATAGTGTCAACAACAGGGATCATGGTCGATCCTCTCAAGGTTGAGGCAATAATTCAGTTCCCCCCCCCCACGGATAATCCTTCAACTTCAGAGTCTCCAGGGCAAGGTGAATTTTCTAAGATGCTTTATCACTAACTATGCCAAGATCACCAAGGGATTTATGCACTTACTTAAAAAGACGTTCCTTTTTGTTGGGACGATGCCACTCAATGCTCTTTCTCCACATTAAAACATGCACTCACAACTGCCCCTCTGCTCAGGCCACCTAACTATAACAAAGATATCTTATTATATCTAGCTGCAGCAGAGTCAACCATTGGCATGGTCTTGGTTCAAGAAGATGATTTTTTTGCTGAATATGTCATCTATTACTTGAGCCGAGGCCTCATAGGACCGGAACTCAATTATTATCATATCAAAAAAATTGCATTGGCAGTAGTCCATGCAGTTCAATGGTTCCATCATTATGTTCTATTTCATAAGACCATCGTCATTGCTATCGTAAATCCATTTCAGTACCTATTGACATGATGGGTAATAGGAAAAAAAATCAGTAGATGGATAGTCACCCTCTAGGAGTTTGACTTAGATTTCATTTCAGCGAAGTCCAAAAAGTCACTGGTATTTGCAAAACTTATTTCAGAACTTCCAGTTGATTCAAGTGATCTTGTGCCCGAAGAGTTGCCTATCAGAGGAGATATGTTTTTGATCACCTCTTCGGATCCCTGGTATGGAGATATACTTATCTATCTCCAGACTTTGAAGTGTCCCACCACTGCTTCTCGGGATGAGCATCAACACATACACCATCAGGCTAAGAATTATCTCATAATCGATGATCCATTGTATCAGAGAGGTGTAGAATTCATCCTACGCCGATGTCTCACTCATAAGAAAGCACTTATCATGCTTAATGATTGCCATACCAGAGCTTGTGGTGGTCATTTGTCTAGTTTGGCAATATCCCAAAAGATTCTACACGTAGGTTACTTCTGGCCAACACTTATCAAAGATTGTGTTGAATAGGTCAAGAAGTGCCACCCATGCCAAATCTTCTCTCGGAAGATGAGGGAACATCCCGCTCCCATGTTTCTTGTCATCATAATTGGTCCCTTCAATAAGTGGGGGATTGATTACACTACATGAAACCCTCCTTCAGCAAGGGGGAACCACTATATCATCGTAGTTGTAGACTACTTCACAAAGTGGGTCAAAGCTATGCCAACGTTTAAAGATGATGGAGAGACTGCAACTCTCTTTTTATTCAATCAAATAATAGCAAGGTTCGACGTCCCGAGGGATATTGTCACTGACCATGTCAGTCTCTTTCAGAACTAGATGATGACCGAGTTAACATCAAAGCTTGGGCTATGGCAAGAACATTCATCACCCTACTACCCCCAAGAAAATGGGCAGGTGGAAGCTGTAAACAAAACTCTTAAGACCATTCTATAGTGAACTATCAACTCAACCAAGTCAAATTGGCATTTGATGTTATACTCGGCATTATGGGCTTACTGAACATCTGTTAAGACTGCAACTAGTTTCTCACCTTTTCAACTCGTTTACGGGCTAGAGGTGGTCTTTCCCATCGAATGTCAGATCCTGTCTCTAAAGTTGGTTGTACAAATATTTCCAGACACTTCTCAACTTGAAGAACGATTAGTATACCTTGAGAAACTCAATGAGTATCATCGTGATGTGGCCCTGGCCAATGAGGCTCACAAACATAAGGTCAAGTGTCATTATGATAGGTCCGTTCATCCTCGAATTTTCTCTGAAGGTGACCTTGTCCTATTCTATGACCAAGATAAGGACCCCCTGGGGGCAGGAAGACTCAAACCCATGTGGTTCGTACATTTCATCATAAAATAGGTTTTAAAAAAGGGTGCTTATCGTCTGGTTGATTTTGAAGGGAATGCTTTGGAGGAGCCTAGAAATGGGCTCTACCTCAAGAAGTATTACTCATATACAGGTCATTGTGGGTAACTTTTTGTAACATATGTATAGTCTTTGTACTATTACTTTTTAGTTTCTTTTAGTGTTATGGACGTGTCGTTGATATTATCTTTTGTCACTGTGGCAGATTTCAAGTGATTCTGAGGTGTTCATTGGGTATGCAAATGGTGCTAGTCGGCACACTCGGAGGCTTGCCTCCACAGATTGGGTAATATTTACACCTCAAGGCCAGTTATTATCTTCCAGAGGTATATGCTTAGGTGACACCACAAATAATGTTGTCGAGCATAGTGCAGTTATTGAGTTGCTTTGTGATGCTTTGTCATTGGGTATCTCTCATCTTCGGGTCTATCTCGACGCTCAACTAGTTGTGTCTCAGTTAAACAGAGTATACTAAGTTCATGATCCAACTTTACACCGACGATTCCTTAGGGTACGTCTCTTAGAACGAAGCTTTGATTATATTACATATTTTTATGTTCCTAGGATATTAAACCAAGTTACAGATACTCTAGCTAATCAAATTTTAGATTGGCATCTTGCACACATATGAAAGAACATTCACATAAACATGTAAATACATTTTTTGCACACATGTCCATAAGACACAAAAGAAAAAAAAAACCATATATAATATCATAAAGTAACATAGTACATATATGGACGCAAGTGCCTCAAAAATATAACCGATAACGAGTCACGGGGCTTATGCCCTCAAACAATATATACAAGTAGTGCTCGTGGCACGTCAAAATGTCTAGCTAAAGTCAGGGCCTGTGGGCCCTGTTATACTAGTCGACAGTGTTGGCTAAATTCCAAAACAACCGGACCCACATCCGTGATGCCCCCACTACATGAGGTTGCATAGATGGTGGAAAGTCCTCAATATCTACCATCAGGACCATGCGAGTGAGCGCAGTGAAGTTACGCTCGAATCGTCTCAATACCCTCTCAGCCTCCCTGTCTGGAAGATCTTCTGCTACTGCTGGTCCCCCTGCAGTGACAGGTGCGGCCCCTGGTTGAGGACGACGCTTGTTCCTCACATAGTCAATGGGTCACACTAGTCCCACATCTGCACACAATGAATACATATCCGTCAAATACTCTGGAATAAAAAAAAAAAATGATATATATAACAAAAAAACATAAAAATTACATATACAACAAGAAAACTACAAAGGTGGAGACTTACCCATCTTCCCTCACTCCTCACCAGGAGGTACTGGTACCTCAGGGTCTCTCAAAACATCAATCTCGACATAGGGGTAATCCTCTATAACTGGGATCTGTCGTGATAGCCACGCAAAGAAGTCATCATCAAAGGACTCATTGGTCCTTCCACCACCCTGTTGTGGCAATAATACTGCCCATCTACACACAGTAGGAAGAGAGGCCTGATATCCTCGTACCACTACTTGAGGACTAAAAATTGGAACTCTCTCAAAAAAGAACGAACATAGAATGGTCCCAAACTCGAAGTTCCTATGTGTCCACAAATAGCTATCTGTCAGTTGCCTTTTCATACATTCAAGCAATGTGGTACTCCAATAAAAAACTTATGCATTTAAGCACTGGACTGCATATTTCATCAGTGCACGGGATGCTTGATGTAGAGCCACAAAACTAGTAATTCACCCAATAAGCAATACTATCGCCTGTAGCGATAAGTTAGTGATATTGCTTAT
Source organism: Picea glauca (assembly GCA_000966675.3). Lineage (NCBI taxonomy): Eukaryota > Viridiplantae > Streptophyta > Pinopsida > Pinales > Pinaceae > Picea > Picea glauca. Next base: position 929,852 of record JZKD02S1672663.1, read on the forward strand.
TGGCACCTACATGCTCGAGCAGTCTATATCATCTACACAGTATAGGCCTATCAATTCCGCTATGTTATGAAGCCCCGCAGGAAAAGTCCAAAAATTGACTGGTTCCCCTCTCCTGGAGAGGCCAGTCAAAAAGTAAATGTCCTCGACCATGGGCACCAGTGACTGCCCCTCTAACATGAATGCCTCTGCATCCGGATGCCAGTAGTCAACTAAGGAATTCAGTAGCCTAGGTTGTGCCCGCATGAAAGGACATAGGAAAAACTTGAGTAACCCAATTGCATCAAAGTAGCCATAGCATTGGGGTCTTCCCCAACCAACTCATTCACCTCTTCATGCTCTCTTTCTCTCCAATGGACATACATCCTACAAAACACCAAGGTTCAGGAGGGTTAACCCTTGATTTTTATGCCTTTGTCATTCCATAAGGGGGTCCATGTGTGTTGTAATGGTGAAAGTCATGTGTACACGCGTGTAGAGTTTACTCTACCCGAATGTACACGTGTCCTGTCCAGAGACAGCCCGCGTGGACCTAGGACCGACCTTTTAAAGGTCGATGCCCCACTAAAAAAAGAAACCCAATGAAAAAATAAAGACATAAAATGCAAGATAAGGGAGTTTGTACTTACTTGGTCTAGACAGAAGTTCGTTTTGTTCATTGTAGCTCCCGGAATCACTACTTTTGACAAAGGGGGTCTTTTGGCTCCAGAGTCAATTTCCAAATCAACAATGGGGATAATGAGCTGCCAGCTTCTATTTATAGACTTTTTGGCCTCTTTTTGTCACTTTTTTGGCCTCCCTTATCATTTTATTTATACCAAAAACCATTTAGAGTAATTCAGGAGTTGCATAGTAGGGATTTGATCGGGTATTGGGATAGTTCTTTTTGAGTTTTGAGTAATTTTCGACGGTCCGTGGAAATTTTTTTCAACGATCGACTTGAGCATATAGGTTAGGTTTCTACCCTGACTTTTGTATCTCGTTGTCTTTTTCCTTTGCCATAGGATCGATCCCATCAGGTTGTGACATAGAACTATCATAGTTGCTTTAGAAGTGTCGCAACTTGGTGGTAGAGCTTATCGGAACATGGATGCCTTAGGTAGATCCTAGTTGGATTATGGTATATGTGTTGTCTCTAAAACACTGTAGGCTTGGGAGTCCTTGTAGTTTTTCCTGAATATGATCTTGAGCCTCATTTGCATGATTCCTCTTCACTCTTTCCCTCACCCTCAGGACTCCCAAAAATAACGGGTCTTCTTTTAAGCCCTTTTCAGACCCTCTAAACATGAAAATATTTTCGAGTGATCTTGTGGCCTTTCACGCTCGTTAAACTGAAATTTGAAGTCACGTATGTACAAAAGTAGTTTACCCCTTTTTTGGTCTGGACGGTCAACTGTATGACCAAAGGTATACTCTACGGAACTTCATTTCTGTAGAAGAGTACTCTTAGGTATAATTTTATCCCTTTTTCAAGCCTGAAGGACTAAACTTATGAAGAAGGAACCCTCACGGAGTCCATAGTTAAGCTCTTTTCAGACTCCCTAAAATTGAAAAGATCATTGAGTGACCTTATTCTTTCACACTCGTTAAACTAGTCTAGAAGAACATTCTTGACAGAGTCCATAGTTAATCTTTTTTCAGACTCCTTAAAAATGAAAAAATGGCCGAGTGACCTTGTCCTTATCACACTCTTTAAAATGATTTTGAATAGATGTCTCGTCGGTACTAGTTTACCCCTTTTTCAAACCGACTAGACTATCTTCTAAAAAGGTACCCCAATGGAGTCTCCTTTTATGTTTTTTCAAACTCTCTAAATATGAAAACCCACTGAGCTTACCTTCTTTGGGCTCGTTAAACTTACATCGAAGGATGTTACCATTGTGTGTTTTGTTAACCGCATTTCCATATCTTATACGCCAGCCTTGTAACAGTTTGCTTCTATGTTTTAACACCCTTGGCCCCTAGAGGATTTTTCCTGAGTATCATTATTTTGAACATCAGTCTTTTCCTTGTGCCTTGAACTTGTAAGTTTGCAACACTCGTTCCTCCATTGTAACGTAACATTCCTTTATTATTTTTTCCAAAATTATTGAAAAAGACAAAAAAAATAAAAATCAAATATACCCCAAAAAGAGGAAGGGAAAAGTATTTTCTTTATTGGCAGCATAATGAGTCACCCTTGGATAAACCACATCTGTCCATTTTTTCATCAAACTATGGGATGTAATATGACCTTAGGAAGTTGTTCTCACTACATAGAGTTGTGTCCTCCCCCGTTTGGTTATTCTTCCAAGCATATGGAGAGTTTGTGTTGCCTCCTGCCTCGTAAACTTATGTTAATTCCATGTTGCCTGAGTCTCATCATTTTTCGTCCTATTTTCCGAGGGAAGTTTGTCACCAAGCTTGAGCTGGCCCCTCTACAATTTGTCTCTTTCCCTCCTACCCAGCCATCCTAAATGTCCAATCAAGTCCTTGTTCGAAATCAATGAAGCCTTTAGTCTGATCATCAAGTCCATGACCGACGAGCCATCAAATACCTCTGGGTAGTGCATTCATACACTCATATTACACTCCTACCCGAGTTTTGAATATTTTGAAGTAGTTTCTCAAGCTCTGAAGACCTCATCTCCAGCCATCGGGCCATATCAGCTTCTAAAAGATGAATACTCTATACATATATCTTTTTGATTTCGAGATGTAGCTCCGCTGTGTATTGTTCGCGGCTACTCTTTATATAGTTATATGACATGGATCTATAATGTATTTGATTGGTAACCATGATTCTATTTTATCTGGAGCATGCGTATGCCCACCTCGGTGAGACATTTGTTATTTTGCAGATGATGCCTCCCGATTCCTTATCCTTGGGCTCAATTGTTCGGCACATTAGTAAAGATTGGTAATGTATTTCAGCCATCAGATGCTCTTCTGACCTCACACATTAGGGGGCATCTATTATAACCCTAAATTGCACCATACATGCTTACCTGGCATCGAGCCATCTCAGATCCCTTCTTTGCCAAAGCACTATTGAACAACTCTTTAAAAAACCTCTTTTATAAGGGCTCATGCACCCTATTCCATTACTACATGTGTGTCCATGCTAGCTGACCTAAAACAGCCTGCGTGGACCGAAAAAAAGCATGAAAAAAGGAAAGTTGTCGATGGAACACACAACTTTGGGTGATTTAATTGAAACTCTCGGCCATGCATGGCCAAGGGTTCATCCAAATACCTAGCTCCTTCTAGCCTATAAAAGAAGGGGTAGGGGTCCCATTTGGAAGAGGAGAAATAGAGTAAAGAAAATCTGCCCAATTGCATATTCCCATTGTCCCAACCCTTTAGCTTTCCTTGTGCAAGAAGAGATACAAAGCAAAGAAGTTGGAGGACATTTGGAGATGAGCCTAGGATCAAGATTCGGCGAGCACTGGTCGGTCTTGACATTTGTAAGTTGATTCATTCAAAGTTAATAATAAATAAATGTTTTTCCCATCCCACTATATGAGTTCTTCATAGATCAATAAATATATGTTTGAATCTCTAACCCATTAGTCTGTAGGTAAAATGCATGTGTAGTTTGTTACCTTTTTTGTACGTAGGTCAATCTTGATAGGATATCTGGCAACAAGTGATCAAGAATGAAGAAGGATCAACATCAAACATCTGGAACAAGGTATGTTGTTCTAACCATTATTTTCTGAAAAGGAATGGGGTTTAAGTGTGGGGACGAAGGTAGAAAGTAGATTTCTTTTTGTCATATTTGCATGCATAAGATAACCCTATTTGCTAGTCCATAAGGGGATTTCGCTCACAACAGTTGTGCTGGTAATAATGCCGGTCTTGGGGAGATTTCATTTTGGTATTGTTTCAGTTATTGTGGAATAGGAGGTAAAGGTGGTGGAACAAAACCTGGTAGAAGCTTCGAAATGTTCTATGGAAACTGAGCATAAGGATGGTTGGGCATATGGACAATTGGAGCTTGAGGGTTTCCTTGTTTATTCCCTCCTATCCATCCTTGAAGCCAAGGATGGTGATACTATGTAGACCAGTTTTTCCAACTCAGTGAGTTCCACTGTTGTGGTTGTTGATAATAAGGTGGAACTTGAGGCTGTAGATTCATGTGTGTAGGCTGATTCCTTGGCTGACATGGCCTCCTAGGTGCATGAGAGGACTCCCCAGGATCCCCACTTCTGTATATGGATAACAAACCAGGAAATTATGGACATTTTTCAATTTAATGGTCCTCCATGCAGAAGCCACAAATTGAAATGTTATCTAATGGGCATTCCCTTGAGGAATTCTTCCTCCTACATCTTGGGCAAAATATTCTCATTACTGCATTTTCCTCCTCCTGTTGCTTATTAATATTTAGGGTGTCCAACTAGGACCCTATTGTTCTTAATATATTTTTTTTGAAGTTCTCTAAGAGGTTCCTTATCCTTACCCTTGTGATACCACATGAACTAACTGGTTTTAAGTTTCTACTATAAGGATCCCAAACATTTTTCCTTGTTTTAGCTCTACTCCTTGAGTAATTCTTACACATTTCATAGATTTCGGCAAATGGTTTATGGGAGATGTCACCTAATTCCATCAAGTTAAGTATCTCTAGGTATTCCTCTGAAAATGCTTTAAGGAAAAGAGCCCTGACTGCATCATCTGGAAGGTCATGGTACTTTGATTTCTGTGAGATATAAGAAAATTGTTCCATATAATCCTCACGATTATCCTTCTCTAACTGTTGGATTTTGAAAATATCATTATGAGAATAATTGGACTTGTAGTAGTCTTGGTATTTCTTAAGAAATATATCTTTCATGGCTTCCCAAGACCTAATACTGGACTCTCCCAACCCCATGAACCATCTTAGTGCAGAGTCCTTGAGGGTGGTAGGAAAAAGTTTTAGTTTCTAGGCATCTTGTAAATAATTGTAGCTCCTACACAAAATGTCGAACTCAAATAGGAAGGTATCCGGGTCTTCATTGCTTTTACCGTAAAAGGTGGGAAGTGTCGAGAGTGGAATGCTTTTCATATTGACATTCTGTGTGGTGTCCAAACTTGGAAATCCGAAGGTAGTTTCGGTTTGGTTTCCAAATTCTTCTCCCTCCTTGTGTCTTAAATTGTTGTGATCCTCTTGATCATCCATATTGGTTTGGTTTCCAAAAAGAGAGTACCTAAATGGTTTTATCCTTGAATATAACAAAGTATCCCAAGGTTCTTTTCTAAGAAAGGTATCCCTTTGATGGGAAAGTCTTCCTACTGGTTGGATGTCTAGGACTTTACTCGAGTTGGTTGAAATTATTGGTGCCAAGGTTTTTGTTTCAACTTGAGAAACAATTATATTGGATAAACTACCAAACAAAGTATTCACTTATTCAGAGTCAATGATGTCTACAAAATTAGGATCTCCTGATGGTGGTAAAAAAACAAAGATTGTGTTGGTTGGTTCTACAGAAGGCTCGAGTGGTCTTGCATCCTGTCCCACTATTATTGATGCTTCAATTTTATGTTCTATAGTGCTCCCTATTTTGGTCTCTTCAGAGACTACTTTAGCTATTTGAGTTGAGCTAACCCCTACTTTTTGATATCGATCTGCAGAGTTTATGAGTGGAATGTTCCTTCCCCCAAAAAGGTCATAAGGAACCTTGGTCTAAAATTTTGGTTTGGTTTTAATGTATCTTCCCTTTGGGTCCCTAGGTTTGTTCATGAAAGGAAATAAAAAAAAAATACCACTGGGTTTGGGGGAATTTGCTATAACAGATGCGTAGGTTCTTGCCTCTCATCTTAAAGTTCCACCGCCACCAAAATAATTCTAAGGTTCAGAAATGATCTATCTCCTAACTATTTCCTACCTTAAGACAACTCCCCGGCAATGACGCCAAAAATGATGGGTATTCTTTATGCACTAAATCCCTCAATTAAATTGTCAACCTGAGGTAAGTAAACTTAGAGTTTTAACATTGTATTTTCCAAGGAAGAAAATCTAAAGGAAGTGTTGTCTATCTAAGGGGATGGTATATCTAAAGATTAATATATTTAAGCAAACACTATCAATTAGAAAATCTTATTAAAGAACTTGAACTATTTACCCTAAGCATATTTAAACAATGGATCGATGGATTATTCCTAAAGAAGAAAATCAAACCCTACTTTGAACAAGTTAACTTATTCAATCTAATGAGCAACATTAAGTAAATTACTTTGATCTTTTATCTTTAAGAAAATAAGCATTCAAGCAACTAACCTATCAAAACTACTCAGCAAGTAAACTCTATTCTTAAAACAAATATATTGAGTAAGTAAACTCTATTCTTAAAACAAATATATTCAACAAGTAAACTCTATTCTTAAAACAAAACTCATATTCATCTCTAACCTGCAAAGGGAAAATCTTAACCTACTTAAACAAAAAGCATCATGATTGTATTCAAAAATTAATCAAAACTATTATTAAGTTGCAATAACAGGAAACTCAAAGATGATAATTATGTCTACGGTGCCTAATAACATCACGATGGCATCTGACAATTAGTGATAGCTCAAGGGGAAAGAATTCAATATTGACTTCTATGGAGAAATGAAAAGTAAGAATTCAATATTGAATCTAATGAAAGCTTTTCCATCATAGAAGAAACATTAAATATCCTGAAAATCCATGTGATTTCTAAATTTCATACATCAATCATCGATCATAAGAAAAACACTCTTATACTAATTTAAACACACTCTTATAATAACTCATGTAAATTTGCAAGATTATAAACTCATAACTAAAAGATTAATTCAAATTCAAACTTCTAATTAAAATTGCAATTCAAATCTAGAACTGAGATTTCATAAATTAAACTAAGCTAATCCTATTATTAAAAACTCAGATTGTAAACTAGAATGCTTGTAAAAACATAATCCAAAATCTACTTATATCTTAGCACACTGAAACAAGATTGATAAACACAATAGATTCATGAAAGAATAACTAAAACTGAGAATTAAATCAACTAATAAAACTTGTAACTATTGATCCATCGAAACTTGCAAAAGAAGCTTTGTCTTAAACTAATACTTTGTTCTAAATATTACTCTGTTTCAACCTACAGAAATCAATTTAACTTTTAACACACCAACTAAGTTAGTATCTTGCAAGCTAGTGACTAAGAAATAAAATACACAACATTATAGATAACTATCTCCTACAAGCAACCTGCAAAAGAGGAATTAAACAATTAATTTCTAAACAACAAATACAACATTTAAAATGACAAAATACATATAACAGAGAAATGAAGTAAATTATAAGTACACAAATAAAGTACATGATCTATCTATCTAAGTAGTCACCCAGACCACTGGTGGGCCCCCAGCAGGTCGTGGCTACTCCTCAATAGCAAATCGCAAGATCAAATCAACATGGTTCTGTCATAAAATTAAAAAACACAGTCTAAACACAAGTTTGCAGAGATGTCTCAATTACACAATACAAATCTTCTTAAAATTATTCTCCTTGGTTTGGCCACTATTGGTGATATTTATAATGATTACATTTCAAGAGTTAGACCACTAGAAGGTTCGACCTCCTCTAAAAATTGTAAATCCCATTAAATGCGCTCTAACAGTCTTTGGCTTCTAGAAACTGAATGAGCCACTCAGCGATTAGCATAACTGCTTAATCTGAGATGTCAAGAGATCAGTAGTTGTAGGCCACGAGGGTGCACAAAACCCAGGTCATCGATTCGCCCAGCACAAGCCTCCAATACGCCAACTTCCAACTCTCCTACGCTCCAAGTGTTGGATTGTGTGTCAGATGTAGTTCTAGATGAAGTATCGGATCGGGTGTTGGATGAAGTGTCAAACGAGCTACTGGATGGAGGCTTGGACTGTGAATTCTCACTGTGACACATAGATCACACATTAGATCCTTAGAAACATCAAATCAAATCGAATTTAACTCAAAACCATTGCAAAACATTGGTTTCGCATACATGTTATAAAACCATGATGAATTGATAAAAAATCCTTCAAAAAATTCTTCAAAATGGTTAATAACATATATAATACCGGTGAAAAAAGGATTCAATCATCACCACAAAACAATCAGAACATGAGCCCAACACTACCCTTGGGTTCACATGAATGTCTAATTGGTATGGATTGGTTAGACCAACACCATGTTGTCTTAGACTATCATAAAAAGGAATTTACTTTCCTAAATGAAGAAGGGAACCCAAGAACAGTCCAAAGAATTCCTAGGGCATTCATTGTCTGAGAGATCTCAGCAATGCAGCTAAATAAGTGTTACAAGAAGGGATGCCAAATATTTGCATCTCATATGGAAGAATCACCAAAGGATAAGCTGACAAATATTGAGGATCATGTATTCCTAAAAGATTTTGAGGATCTGTTCAAGGAGATACTAGGACTACCCCCAAAGAGAGATATTTATTTCTCTATAAACTTAATGTCTGGAGCAGCTCCAGTATCAAAGACTCCCTACAGGATGAGTGCACCAGAGCTGAAGGAGTAGAAAATACAACTGGAAGAGATTCTAAAGAAGGTTTATATACACCCAAGTGTGTCACCTTGGGGTGCCCCATTTTTATTTGTGAAGAAGAAATATGGGACATTGAGGTTGTGTATCGACTTCAGACAATTGAACAAGGTAACTATAAAGAAAAGGTATCCTTTTCCAAGGATTGATGATCTCTTTGATCAGTTAAAGGATGCAAGGATATTTTGAAAGACTGATCTCAGGTCAGAATATCATCAAGTAAGGATTAGAGATGAAGACATCAACAATACCACCTTTAGGACAAGGTACAAACATTAGGAGTGCACAGTGGTTCCATTTGGGTTATTAAATGGATCAATTGTTTTTAGGTGCTTAATGAATGGTGTTTTATGAGAATACTTAGAAAAGTTTGTAATTGTATTTTTGGATGAAATCCTTGTATATTCCAAGTCTGAAGAAGAGAATGAGAATCATTTGAGGATGGTTGATCTAGATGGATATTGGTGGCCACCCACCTATTCCAACTAGCTCCTCGTGTCCGTTTTTGTTTAGCACGTCTTTCTGTACTGCTTTATAATTTTGAGTTTTACACTTCTAGGGTTGTCTGAAGCCTCACACATTATCTAGGTGGAAACGAGTGGCCTCTTGCCTAATCCAAATGGCCTATTTTGTATGTTTTTGTGTCAGCACATCTTGTTGTATTTCCAGGGATGTTTTAAGGCCCTAAACATTGTTTTTTTTTACTCGCCACAATCAGACTGTAGACGGAGTCAGAGTATGATGACGGAATGTGTATTTATCTGAAATACCTTTCCAACAGGCTATCATGTGCCTAAAACGGAGGTCGTATGCAAAATTTATGACCCTAGGAAGTTGAGGTACCAAATTACACCAACTTACCCATAGGGCTCACATGCCTTTTGGTGTTTCACCTTATAGGGTTAGGTTTTTGGATGTATAGGGTTTTGGAATTCATGAATAATATGAAATGGGCCTATGGAGCCTCATTGTAATACATTATTCTCATAAGGATGTGCGTAGTAGCCATATCTCTTCTCAGAGATAAGTACCACCATTCGAGCAAGTTTCAGTTCTGCAGTTTTACAGTTTCAACCTATTTCATTATTTAATAGAAGATATTGTTCATTGAATATTTGTGTTATTCTTCCTATCTCTGTGTTTATGGTATTTATTCTGTAATCAGTTCGTTCTTCTCCTAAATTTAGATCAGTGGTATCAGAGCGATCTCATCTTCAATTATTTTTCTTCGTGCATGTCCCCGACAAGGTCTGGGTACAAGAAGTTGGGACTCGAACGAATCGAGCCATTAGGAGATCCTATTAAAATGTTGCTTGAGGAATCCCTTGCATGAAAAAGGAATGAAATGATCGACAAATTTGCGTAGATACTTTTATGGTTTCCCACGGGAGAATCATCTCATCAAGTGGCCATGCAACCCTCTTCAAGGTATAGGTAAATTTTGATATTCCATTATTTGAAGGACTGATAGATGAAGATGTTGTAGATAAATGGTTAAATCTACTTGAAGGATATTTTTCGATCCACAATTTTTCTGATCGGGAAAAGATCACTTTTTCACTCCTCAAGATTGTCTCCCATGTTAAAGAATGGTGGGATACCTACTCTGATCAAAGGGTCGTGGAGGAATCTACAATTTTTGTGGTGGCCCCTACTTGAGATTCATTTTGGGACGCCATTAAAGAACAATACTACCATGTTGGAAGCTACGAGGACTAGTACACCAGATGCACCACCTTACGTCACACTACTACATATTGAAAATTTTGCGATGACCACTTGTGAAGAAAGTACTCTTTCGTCACAACATGCAAGAGAACAAGTTCCTTTTTTCTAAATCCACCCCATATTCGTCGCTATCTCGACGCCTTTATTTTGAATAAAAAAATATGGTCAAATTTCATCGCAAGCGCGACAACTGTAGCTTTTCCACTGCGCTTGCGACGAAATTTGACAATAATAATTTACCTTAAAATTGACCGTTGAAAATGATAAAAAATTCTTGCGACAACTGTAGTTTTTTTTCGCGCTTGCGATGAACTTTGACCATAATAATTGACCTTGAAATTGACCGTTGAAAATGACCTAAAATAAATAGGTGGAAAAGAAATATTTTTAGCTCACTATCGTCGCAAGTGTGACGATAGTGACCTAAAATTGGCCTATAAATATTTGATGATTTAAATATGTTGCAACAATCTTGCTATAACAATGACAATTCCAAAAGGGTAGTTTTGTGCAGAAAAATGTCACAGAATGTTGTTAGAGGTGGGGAAAAAAGTAAAGCGGGTGAAAAGGGTGATGGTAGATGTTATTTTCCTTGTAAAAAATGTTTCCTCAGACATCCCGTAAGAATTTTAATAGCAACAAATACAAAAAATGTTATTTTATATTATACTAATGTGACTACATGTGTACTGTTATTTTCAGATACTTTCGAAGTTATATAAATATATGTTAATTTATTAATTGACAATGCATCTTTTACATATCTGACATATTGCAGTTGAAACACCACAAGGCTATGTGGTGCAATGGTCATAAATTCCGCATCAAACAATTGAATGAAACAAGGAAAAATTCTGATAGTGGGATAACTGAAGTATTCTAGTTTACTAATGTTTCCTCTAGGAATGACAGACATCCCCAAGAATCTAAAAATAGATACTATGGGTATTTAAACGATATACTTGAGTGTGACTTTAATTCCTTCAAATTAGTTTTGTTCGATGTCAAATGGTATAGGTTACGAATTCATGAACATGATGAGGAAAGAACTGCTATTCAACATGCCAATGGATTTCCAATGATTAAAACAACGATGTTTGAATGAGGACATGATCACTATGTTTTTCCAAGCCAATGTGAACAGGTATTTTACTCAAATGTTTCAGGTGAACGAGATTGGTCATTTTTTGTTAGATATGATCCAAGAGGAAGGACAATTAAGTATACTCATTTATAGAAAGAGGATGATATTGAAGATCAAGAAGATGGTTCAACAGAATATCAGACAAAGATGGAAGATCATGGAGGGTCAACAGATGAAGAAGACGAAGAAGATCATGATCTAAGCATAGGAGACAATATTACAATTCTTGATGATGATGTCGATGAAATATGCTCGAAAATTACATTGATGATGATGATGATATCATCAATCCTTTCAACATCGTTTCAGAACCAGATGATGATACATATGTCGAGTTTGATAAAGAAGATAAAGATAGAGAATAAGGATGATTACACAAATGTTGAGGTTGGATTAGGTACGTGACTATATAATATTTTAATTTGTATGAATTATTCTCTTAAAATAATTTACTTTT
>JZKD02S1672663.1:959630-976916 GCA_000966675.3 Picea glauca
GGCCTTGATCATACTTTATGGATTAAGGACCCTATTTTCATCACCTAATCATGGTCAAGGCCCCAACATAAATCCCTACTACACAAAAAATCCTAATGGAAACTTCATCCAACCTATATGGAAAAGATCCCCTTTAAATGTCTCATGTTGTAGTTCATGGCTTTAATCATGACCTATTAACCCAATTATATTTTTTCAAGGCCTAATTCCTTGGATTTATCCCCCAACCATGGTTAAATCCTTCATAGCCATATTTGATACACAAAATATTATAAAAATACCCATATCTCACTCAAAGGTTCATGATTCCCTATAGACAACATGTTATGTGGTTTAGGGCATTGACTATGTCCCTTAATCCCTAAAGGATTCATAAATGACCCAAGGGCCTTATTTTCCTTTCTTTACCATGGATAATTACTTAATGCACATGTCCCTAGTGAAAAATATTTCATAATGGTACACATATTCAACTTGGAGGCCAAATATTTCCTCTAAAGGGATTATGTTGAAGGAGATGTTCATGGATATTGAGCCTTACAAATCCATTTATGGAATAAGGCCCTTATTGTCCTCCATTTTTTATGGTAAAGTCCTTGATAACCATTCCTACTATGAAAAAACTCATTATTATACCCATATCCTACTTATATGACAAATATCACTTTAAAGGAACTATGTTGTAGTTTGAGGCCTTGATCATGTTCTATTAGATCAAGAATATTAACTTAGGTCCTAATTCCCTCGACTCATGACCCAACCATGGTCAAGGCTCTAGTACCTATCCCTAATTCATAAACCCTTCTAATGGCATCCACATACCACTCTAATGATAATGATATCTTATATAGGGCATGGTTTGTGGCCTTGTCCATGGCCCTTGTAGGTCCTCGAAAGATTCATTTAGAGCCTAAGGGATTTATTGTCCTCTCATGCACATTATCAAGGTATTAAGACCTATCCCCATTATCCAAGGAATTATAGGAGAAACCATGTTCCACTTGGGGGATATGGTAATATTAATATTAAAATTACAGCCTAAAATAATTTTATTTTTATTTTTTTAAATAAATATTGTTCGTCTCAATTGTGATGACCACTTAAATAGTTGCAACAGTTTTTCTATATAAACAACGAAATTTGTCATCGCACTTGTGATGAAAACTTAAATAGTTGTGATAGTTTTGCTATGTAAACAATGAAAAGTTGTCATCACAAGTGCGATGACAACTTAAATAGCTGTGATGGTTTTGCTATATAAACAATGAAAAGTTGTCGTCGCAAGTGCGATGACAACTTAAATATCTGCGACGATTTTGCTATATAAACCACAAAAAGTTGTCGTCGCAAGTGAAAAAACAGTATGAATTGTTGCGACACTCTTTCTATATAAACAATGAAATTTTTCATCGCAAGGGTTGTCACAATTGAGATGAAATGTTGGTTTCACATTTTTGCCTCTATTGTCGTATTGGCGACGATATTTCTTTTTTGTCGCAATTGTGATAAGTTCCCTAGGGGCGTCACTCTTGTGACGTTTATTCAATTTTGTCGCAATTTCCATGTGACATAAAATGATGTTTCAGAGAGTCCATATTTGTCACAAATTCCATGACATAACGTCGCAAGAGCATTGAAATAGTTGTCGCAAAATGACCCAAATTTGCTAGTGTCAAGAAAGAGACCAGACAATACCAGACTTCACCAATATTTTCCATACCCTCTGCACCAAATTGGGTAGCCAATATTTTAAGCGTCATCTGGTGCTCAGATACCACTATTGTTTTCATAGATACATTCAAATAGAAATGGAGTTCCTAGACATCGCCTCATTGGGAACAACTTATAGATACGCTATCAAGATCAAGAAGAAATTTAAGAAGAAACAATGAGAGATTGGATATGAAAACCCCTCACAGTCGAAGAAAATCAAAGGCAACCCCAACCCACATATCAGGGGACCAAGTTAGGATGGAAACCCTTAGGACAGTCCGTCCAAGTTGCAACACAAGAAGGGCAACAAGAAGATGAACAAGGACATAGAAAAATAGTGTGAGTACCATAAAAGTCCTTGGCACAACATCGACAAATGCCACTCCAAGAAGTCCCTCATGGCTGAGCTGAAGGCTTCTGAGTCAGAGGCTGATTATGATTCTGAGTCAAATCGATGTTGAACCCAGTGCCATGGTCACTACCACCAAATTTTGGCCAAGCGAACCAGAAGAACCAGAGGAAGGGGAAGGCCTCTTTAACTCACAAATGTGGGTCAAGGGGGCTCTGATTCACTTCATTGTCAACAATTGTAGTCAGAAGAACCTGATTTTAGTAGAGGTAGTCAAGTGGATGAACCTACCAATGACACCGCAACCAAAAACCTACACCATCGGCTGGATTCGTCAAGGAAGAGATCTCCGTGTCAGCCAACAGTTTCATCTATCCTACAACATCAAGCCTTCCAAAGATGAGGTATTGTGTGATATTTCTCCCCTTGAAGTTTGTGATGTTATTTTAGGAAAACCATATCTGTGGAAGCATCATGTTGTGTATGAGTCTAGAACCCACAGCGTTATTATTACTTTGGGTAGACAATTGTACATGATCCTAGAGGTGGCACTGCCTACTGCTATCTCTTTAATCTCTATTAAGAAATTTAGTAAGGTCATTTCAAAGACTGGGAAGTTTGTATTATTTGTGATCCATGCTTGCAGTAAGAAGAAGGTCATTGCCACATCGGTGGCCTCTATAAAACACCTCTCATTGTAGTAAAAGAAAGTGGACGGGATCGTGGAATAATACAAAGACATCTTTGTCTCACTTACAGGGGTACTGACACATTGCCAAGTCAAGCATCCAATTGATCTGTGTAATATCCCTCGGTCGAACACAAATGTAAATATAATCCAAGTATAGTAATCTAGTGAGTTATTTAGACATGATCTTTGTAATACACCTTTCATGGCATGGTGCACACATATACTGCGTAGTAAAGTGATGTAATGGGCACATTTCTGGATACCGCGCGCAGTAACTAAAGTGTACACAATAATAAGGTCAACAAACCTTTATGTATATGATATGCATTATAGTCTAGTGAGATAATATTATAAGCCAGAATGCTTATGTTTTGGAATTAGGCTAGAGCACTTAGATGTTAAAGGCCAGTGCGCCAATTTTGTATATGTCTCATGATTAATATAAAAATACATCATTGCGTGTAGATCAACCACGATAAAAGAGAAGGGGGACTAGATTCCAACCAAATAGGGAAAGGGAGGGCCTAAAGGTAAGAACGGGGCTAAGCTAGAAATCTTAAAGCCGATATTACTATTTCTTAAAAACATAAAGTACGGATAATTAAGTTATCCTAAGTCCTAAAGTAGGGGACAAGTGTATCAGAGTAGCTTCCAACATGACAAGTGTCAAGTTGGAAACATGCATACTTATTGTCGAGACTTAGTTCCTTTCGGGGAATCGATCATTGTAGAGGGGAAAAACCTTACCATTTTTCCTTCGACCAAAGAACCAATATCGAGGATACATTGAGTCAGTTCTTGAGCTACCTCGCATATTCCTACCACCGTACCCAGACCAGATTGATAACCATTCCTATTGGTGTACCTGTCAGCGGGGAGCGAGATTGAAGAGGCAGTTTGTCAGGCTCGTGAGCGATTCTCTGAGTGAGAGAATTGTTGAGGATCAATTTCCCGAAGGTGCTAACTGTGGCTACAACACTCTGAGACTTCCAGTCCATCCTGTTGTTGAATCCCTGGAAGGGAATTGGGGCAGCCGAAGGACTGTTGAGCAGAGAAGGGGCACACTTCCTTGGGTGGGATAGGCATGTGGGGAAGGAAAGGTTGTAGGCTATGGTTGAGAACACCTGAGAGGAGTATTTATGATTGACCATGAACCTTTAACCTGGTTAGGAATCCCTTTCTCGGGTGGATTCTAGTCCAAGCTCGAGGGTGACTCATTGTTGAGAGTGATGAACATTGTAGTCTAAGGTTGGGAGGTTCGTGGATGGTCTACATGCAGTTGGTGACATTCCTTCCAAGATAAGTAGCGGTTATGTGATAAATTTAAATGTTGCATTGTCATTTATGTGTATTTTATGGGTTTTATTGCTTATGTGAGCATAATTGTCTGTATGTTTAAGGGTAGACCTCTATATACACTTCATGTCTATGCTTACTATTAAATCAATCTAAAATCGTATATTTACAGAATGCAACTATTTTTTATGCTTTATATGAGAAGCTTCCGCTAGAACGTTGTATGTTATGTTTAATTGCATGCAGTTCAGTATGTATGTATGCCTGTGTGTGTATATACGTATATAAAAGAGAAAAAATTATGTGACATAGTGTAGTTGAATACTAGGGTGTTACAATATGTTGTTAGAACTAAGTTAAGTGTTTGAGTAGTGGAATTCCCCGGCCTGTTGGTGGTCAGGGGTATGTTACAACATGGTATCAGAGTGTTAGTTTTTGACACTGAGCCTGAATGGGCCAAACAATTCAAATGGAGACGAGATTACAGTATGGAATAGATTACAGTATGGTATATAGTATATTTCATTTATGGAAAATTGAGCCACCATGTGGAAGAATAATATGTAGGAGTGTGCGCGCTAAATTTAGCATTGTGCAGAGTGCATACACATGGTAAGGGTGCACATGGTGTGTGCAGTATTGCAAGGCATAGTGAAGTTTGGTTGGTGCACACACAGTATGAGTATGAGTTGTATTGCTATAGTGTAGGCAAGGGTGCATGCAGGTAGACGTGCATGGTAGCAACAGAGTATTCAACGGGGCATACAAATTATTGTACGTGGTAAGGCATATTGAACTTTAGCATGGTGCGATGCATAGAGAGAAATGCATGTGAAATATCTGAGTGCAATACAGAAACAATACGCAATAGATATTGGTGCGCAACACAAAAGTAGTGTGTGCAAGTTATTGGAGCAAAGAAGAGGAAATGTATAACAGATACAGGTGCACGAAAACATGATTTACCTTATAAAGTCGCTTGCATGATAAATAAAGGTGCACAGGTTGAATTTTATGCACACGAAATCGTTTTAAAAGCTAATTAAGACGAATATCCTGAGTTTAAATAGGAAAATTACATAGTATTCAAAGAAAGAGGAATACACAATTTCATTGAAGTATTATTTAAAATGAATCAAGTGAGTGAGATGAATTATGGGTTTTATTCAAGCAGTTGAAGGTGAAATATAAGTTACCAGAAGACACATAATATTAAAGGAAACAAGATTCATAACATCATCAGTGGAATCTTGTCATAAGCAGTACAAAATCTGCTTCTGCGCATGTATATTCATTCAAAATCCAAAATTACCAAAAAGGGGATGATTCAAAATAGCAGTGGTCCTATTTAAAGAGACTATTCAAGAACATGTCTATCATCTCTGGAACTTCCTTACCTCTTCTATCATTTGTCCAAAAATCACTGAAATATACTTGATTGTATTTGAGGGCTCATTTCAGCTTAGCTAGCTCCTCCTTTAAAGAATCTAACCAGACCGGTTGATTCTCTCCAACACTCTCATCCGCTTCAGCAACGAGTTCTTTCTTCTGTCACTTGATTCATTTATTCTTAGTAGTTGGTCTGTTGATAACCAGATCTCTCATGATTGGATTTAGCGTGATTTCCAAAATTGAATCAATAACAGGTACTGTGTGAAATTTAGTTGCCAATATCTGTGCGACTACCTTTTCCTTCGTACTCGCAAGAAAATTTAGTATGTTGCCCGAATAAGCTGTCTCATTGGATTTAACTGGGTCCATATACCTCAGTTTTGTGGACACCAGAATACTTTTTCAGAGATGAGAAGTTCGAACCAATTTGGAGACTTCTTCATGATGGATAAGATGATGCTTCCATACTCAAGAGTTTGTAATTATAGAGCCTCAATCATGAATCCCTGATAGACTTGTGCACAAGTGTAATGGGTTGCCATGCTTGGCTAATCCATTTCAAATGATTAAAATTTTTGAGTTCGTTACATGGCGGCATTCACCTAACTTCAAATGGTTGTGATGTATGAGTGAATGACATGGAGTGATATGACTAACTGTCACCTATCCCACGAATGGTGGATTTGACATATTGAAGCACGTGACATCGAAACTTATGTAAAAATGGTTTCGGTAAACCTCCTTTCACCCGATGTATCTATGTGCAATGATGTAGTTCTTGCTAAGTTCTCAAAACTTGGGTCTTGTCTGAGAATTGTCATGGTGGCAACACCAAGAAATCAAAAAGGATAGTTCTGATATATTTATTGAGCCAAAATAGTTCATATTTCTCATGGATTGTTGATTTAGTTAACCTAATAAGTTTTAATGGCTACACGTTTTGCAGAATTAACAACAACTAGATCAGATCAGATCAAGTACCGAATCCATAGGAATGGAAGAGACATGAGGAAATTATAGTCAACAAGATGAGAGGAGAGGGATGAATGTCCATTTGGACATTGAATAAACAAACTCTAATGGACATGGACAGGAAAAGAATGAAAACCTGAATATGGTAGAGACCATTAAAAATTTTCAAAAGGATGTCCAAAGCCATAAAGCCAATAATGAAAGGCTTATGAGAGACAAAGAGAAACAGGATGACTTCAACATGAAGTTATTGCAAAGTCTGAACATAATAGAAAAGAAATTGGAAAAAGAAAGTGACTCAAGCAAATCTGGAAGTCACAAACCTTCGGATGAGAAAAATAAATCAGGAAATGTTAGCGGATGCCACCATCACTCCCCGAAGCATTCCAATAAAAGAGAAGGTAGCAACACAAGTCCATCCCCTGGAAAATAGCATAAGAGGTCTAGTGTGGATGAACTACGAGGAGAAATGAACAAAATCAAACCTCCTACATTTGATGGTGAGCACAAGAGGGATGAAGATGCAGAAACATGGTTCTTGGGCATGAGGAAGTATTTTCAATTACACAATTATTCTTCTCATGTAGAAGGTATAATTTCCATCTATCAACTCAAAGGAAAGGCATCCATGTGGTGGGATCATCTTTTGCAGGTACAACACATTAAAGAGAAGAGCGTTACTTGGAGGGAATTTAAGAAGTATTTTGAGAAGAAATACTTAACTAAGAGATATTATGACAAGAAAATGAAGGAATTTGTTGAACTCAAACTTGGAAGCATGACCATGGATGAATATGAAAGAAGATTCCTAGAACTGTTGAAGTACGTCTCCTTCATTAAGGATGAGACAATTAAAATTCAAAGGTATTTGAGTGGATTTCCAGCATTCATCAGTGACAAAATACAATATGATGATCCTAAGACATTGGAAGAGACCATAAGGTGAGCTAAATGTCTATATGATCAGCAGAAAACAAAGCCAACTTTCCAAAAATCTTGGGAAGATAAAAAGAAGTTCAAGGTGAATCATAGGAAGAAAGGATTTAAACCATCATTCTTCAGAAATAGTCCACAGGGACCACCAACTTCTAAAGAGCCGAAAATGATAGAGGCAGAAGCCTGAAGGCCAAGGAAGCCACCTATTCAATGTTGGGGTTGTAAAGGAGATCATAGATTTAGAGATTGTCCTCATAGAGGTGAAAAAGGAAGGGATTTTTATAATGTACGACAAGCTGAAATAGTGGAGGACATGGGCAGAAATGTGCCAAGGATCTATGCATCCTTGGATAAAAATAAAGAAAAATATCAGCCACACATGATTGAAGTGGAAGGTATGATTAACAACCAAACCATTTCTATTTTAATTGATTCGGGAGCTAGTCATAGTTATATACATCCTAAGATGGTAGAAAGTTTGCAATTGCCAAGAAGAAAGCATGGAAAGTCTTGGTTGGTACAGTTGGCTACAAGAGCCAAAAGAAAGGTTAATGAGATGGTTAAGTCATGTCTCATGGACATGAATGGACTAAACACCAAGGTAGATTTGAATATCTTACCTTTAGGTTCCTATGCATTTTTAATTGGGATGGATTGGTTGGAACCACATCATGCTCTATTGGATTGTCATAAAAAAGCATGCACTTGCTTGGATGAAGAAGGGAACCAAAGGAAAGTGCATGGAATTCCTAGAGAAGTAACTGTTAGATAAATTTTAACATTACAACTAAAGAAATGTTATAGAAGAGGATGTCAAATATTTGCAGCTCATATGGAGGAGACACCTGAAGACAAGGTGCCAAATTTGGAGGATTATGCAGTCCTGAAAGAGTTTGAAGATGTATTGTAGGAAGTACCAAGACTACCCCCAAAGAGAGACCTTGATTTTTCTATAAATCTGACACTAGTAGAAGCTCTTGTGTCAAAGACTCCTTATAGAATGAGTACACCAGAATTGAAAGAGTTTCAAATGCAACTTGAAGAAATTCTGAAGAAGGGGTATATATGCCCAAGTGTGTCACCTTGGAGTGCCCCAGTCTTGTTTGTCAAAAAGAAAGATGGAACGTTAAGATTGTGCATTGATTTTAGACAGTTGAATAAAGTGACTGTAAAGAACAAGTATCCTCTACCAAGGATTGATGATCTTTTTGATCAATTGAAGGATGCAAAGATATTTTCAAAGATAGATCTCATATAGGGATACCATCAAGTAAGAATTAAAGAGGAATATATCAACAAGACCGCCTTTAGGACAAGGTATGGCCATTATGAGTTCACAGTGGTGCCATTTGGGTTGTCAAATGCACCAGCTGTTTTCATGTGCTTAATGAATGGTATTTTCCGAGAATATTTAGACAAGTTTTTCATTGTCTTTTTGGATGAAATTCTTATATACTCTAAGACAGAGGAAGAGCATGAACATCATTTGAATATGGTGTTGCAATTATTAAGGGTGCATCAATTGTATTCCAAATTGAGAAAGTGCTCATTTTATCAGAAACAAATTCATTATTTGGGGCATATCTTCTCAAAATATGAGATAGAAGTAGACCCTGAGAAGATTGAAGCCATTAGACAATGGTCAGAACCAAAGAATGTGACAGAGGTCAGATCATTCATGGGCCTTGCAGGCTACTACAGGAGATTCATTGGAGGATTCTCAAAGATAGCACACCCAATCACTTACTTGCAAATAAAGGGTATGAAATTTCAGTGGAGGTTGGACTTTGAAAGGAGTTTCCAACATTTGAAACAATTATTGACAAGTGCTCCAATACTAAGGATTGCAGACCCAAATGAAGATTTCATTGTGTGCGCAGATGCATGTAACAAAGGACATGGTGGAGTCCTCATTCAAAATGGATTTGTGATATTGTATGAATCAAGGAAGTTGAAGGAGCATGAAAGAAACTATACCACTCATGATTTGGAGTTGGAAGCCATAGTGCATGCCTTGAGGAAATGGAGACACTACCTCATGGGGAAAAGGTTTGAACTAAGAATAGACCACAATGGTCTGAAATATTTATTTCATCATCCAAATCTAAATGATAGACAAAGCAGATGGTTATAATTTCTAAGCGAATATGACTTTGATATAAATCACATCAAAGGGAAAGAAAATAAAGTGGTGGATGGACTCAGTAGGAGGGTGCATGAGCTTCATGCTACAACCATCAGTATGTATCAAACTGATGTTAAAAGAAAAATTATGGAGGCTGCAAATACAGACCTGCAGTACAAATAATTGATATTAAAACTACAGTAAGTAAGACACCATAGAAGATGGACAGTTACAAGTTGGGAGTAGATGGAAAACTGTTGCACAAGAACCAAATTTTTGTACCAAAAGTATAGGACTTGAAATGTATAATTTTGCATGAGATGCATAATGTTCCTTATGCAAGGCACCCTGGATATCAAAAAAACGTAGCAGCGGTGAAGAGCCAATACTTTTGGCCAGGTATGAAGAGAGAAATTGTTGAATACATCACTAGGTGTATGGAATGCCAAAAAGTTAAAATAGATCATAGGCACCCAGTAGGATTGCTGCAACCTTTGCCCATTCCTGAATGGAAGTGGGAAGTGGTAATAATGGATTTTATTATGGGACTGCCCAGAATAGGAAAGTTATATGATTCGATTATGGTAGTGGTGGAAAAGATTACAAAATATGATCATTTTATTCCACTAAAAACTACTCACAACACAACAAATGTTGTTGATATTTTCATGAAGGAAGTGGCACGATTACATGAAATTTCTAAAACGATTGTGTCTAATAGAGACCCGAAATTCACCTCAAATTTCTGGAAAGGATTGTTCAAAGGATTCAGAACGAATCTGAACTTTAGTTCATATTACCATCCTGAGACTGATGGGTAGACAGAGAGGGTGAATAGAGTGATAGAAGATATGTTGAGAATGTATGTGATGGATAAACCATCAAAGTGGGAAAACTACCTACATTTAGTAGAATTCACGTACAACAATGGGTATCAGGCATCATTGAATATGATCCCATATGAAGCACTTTATGGCAGAAGGTGCAATACTTCAGTAAGATGGAATAATCCAGCTGATAGAACAGTAGTCGGGCCAGATTGTCTCAAGGAGACAGAGGATCAAATGATAAAAATTAATCAGAATTTGAAAGCTTCCCAAGATAGAAATAAAAGTTATGATGATAAAAAAAGAATCCACATAGAATTCAAAGTGGGTGATCATGTTTTCTTGAAAGTGAAAGCTAACAGGAGTTCCCTGAAGCTGGGAATCTGCGCCAAGTTGGCAGCCCAATTTTGTGGACCATTCGAAATCCTAGAAAGGATTGGTCCAGTTGCTTATATGATTGCTTTACCTACATCTATGTCTGTTCATAATGTATTCCATGTATCATTTCTAAAGAAATACATACCTGATGCTAATCATGTTATTGTTTAGAATGTTATTCAGGTGGAGCAAGAAGGTGCTTTCCAAGTGCATCCAGTGCGCATTTTGGATCAGAAAATCAAACAACTTCGGAATCGATCCATAGGGCTTGTAAAGGTCCAATGGACCCGGTACAGACCTGAAGACGCTACTTGGGAGAATGAGGATGCAATGTGGTTAGAATACCCGCATCTTTTTGAAAAATCTTGAAAATTTTGTTGTATATTGGTACATGATGCACTAAGGACAGTGCATAAATAAGGGGAGGGGATTGTAATATCCCTTGACCAAACCCAAATGTAAATATAATCCAAGTATATTAATCTAGTGAGTTGTTTAGACATCATTTTTGTAATACACCTTTCATGGCATGGTGTGCACATATACTGCGTAGTAAAGTGATGTAATGGGCACATTTCTAGATACCATGCGCAGTAACTAAAGTGCACGCAATAATAAGGTCAGAAAACCTTTATGTATATGATATGCGTTATAGGCTGGTGAGACAGTATTATAAGCCAAAATGCTTATGTTTTGGAATTAGGCCGGAGCACCTAGATGTTAAAGGCAAGTGCACCTATTTTGTATATGTGTTATAACCCTAAATTGCACCATCCATGCTTACCTGGCATCAGGCCAAAATCATTGCCCTTCATTGCTAAAGCCATGCTGAACAGACTCTTCAAAAACCTCCTAAATTAAGTAACCCGTGCCCTAACCTATCACTGGGCGCGTTGGAACGCTGGCAGGCCTTATACTACACGGGTTGGAACCCTGGTTGGCCCACTACAACCCGCGTTTACCTAAAAAAGCAAAAAATCAAGAAAGTTTCCGACGGAACAAAAAGCTTTGGGTCAGTTAACTGGAACTCCTAGCCATGCATGGCCGAGAGTTCATCTAAAAACCTATCTCCTTCTAGCCTATAAAAGAAGGGGTAGGGGTAATATTCAAAGGAGGAAAATCATAGCAAAGAAACTCTACCCAATTGCCGAATCCATTTTGTCCCAACCCTTTAGCCTTTCCTCAAGCTTTAGGAGAATTCAAGAAAAGAAGTTGGAGGAAAAAGAAGAGGAGGAGCACATGATCAGGATCAAGGAACGATGGCCGGTCTCGATAATCATTGTAAGTTGATTCATCTTGAGATTAATAAAAAGATACTTTTCCCGTCCCAAATGCAAAAGTCTCATATGTTTTATTTGATTGATGCTTAATCTCTAACCCTCTAGTAGAACAATAGCATGCATGTGTATTTTTGTCTTGATTGCAGGAAAGCTTTGTGGAAGGAGCAGCAGAAGAAAAGGGGATAAAGCGCAACGGAGGATCTACACCAACCGTCGATAAAAAGGTTAGTTGGTTCTTTCCATGTTTGCATGTGAAAAAGGGTTTTAGGTTTGGGGGTAGAAGGTTAAAAGTAATTTCTTAAGGGTCATGATCTGCATGCAAGTTTACACCCTAGCTTGTTAGTCCATAGGGTAGAATTTCTCCACAACAGAATTGGTGACTCCACTGGGGATAGTTTACTCTTAGGGTTTCCCGGATTTAGTTAAAGGTTCTTGGGTAGTTCATAGAAGTACAGTTTCAGTTTCTTTGTTTTTTTTTTTTTTTGTTAGATCAAGTTAATAGGGAACCTGGTTATCAATACCAGTTTTTCCTTGACTATTGCTTGACAATTTTTCTCGGGACACACAGAGGTACACGCGGCCTGTAGAAGGCCTGCACGTGTGTAACCCGTGCCCTAACCTTCTACAGACCGCGTTTGAACGCTTGCTGTAGAGGTTTCAGTAGTGTGTAGCATTCAGAAGGCTTGAGAGGCAATCTCCTCTTCCCTGTCAGAAGTTTACCTTCTCAAGGGGCTTTCTGGATCCTGTCTGGATCTTGTTGGTTTATTGTCTTGTTTTTTAGTCTTCCTTATTGTGTCGGTTATTCTTTGCATTTTTTTTATTTTTTGGAAAATTTTCTTTTTCTGTTGAAGTAAAAGCATCCAAGCCTTTTAGAGACCCTGGTTGTCAATACCAGAGGCCTTTTTTAGGTCTGGGCTACCTGTGTGTTGTTTTATCTTAGCTTTTATATAGACCTATGGCCTGTTTAAGTTTAGCCCGCGGGTACTCGCGCTCTGTTGAAGCTCATCACGCATTTGCACACGTGCTGTCTTGGTGACAGTCGCGGGCTTGATTGGTAGCTTTTCATCTTGGATAGGGCAGTCATCCCCTCCTGTGGTGAGAAGAGCTCCTCTCAGGGGTGTAGAGTCTGGAGCTGCACAGTCAACAGGTTAGGGCATCTTATCCTTAGCTTGTGTTTGTTAGTTGATGTTTTAATAGAAAAGACAAAAGAGAAAAAATATTTGTTTTACGGTTTTTAGACAAGTGTTAGAATCAGTGCTTTATTGATTGCTTTTTCGTGTCTTTGCTTTGATTCTTTTGCGATCTGCTCTTTAAGACAGAGTTTTGTTTTCATTCTCTTGGTTTTGTACTTCTTGTCATTTTTCCTTTATTGCTTTAGTTTGCAATTAAATAAAAAAAAAAATTCCTCTTTTTCATTTTCTTCTTGGTTTGAAGATTGTGTTGTTGCATCAGTAGCTAGGAAAGAGTCTTTTTGCATAAGTTGTTGTAGTGCATTTAGAGTATAAGTAGCTCGCAGATTTGAGCGAAATTCCTTCATATTTACTGCATGAAATCTTAGTAAATTTGAAAAGAAAATAAGTCTTTCTTGTTGAAAAGTTGTTGGTTTTGCATTTTAGTAAAAGTTTTTGTTTCCAAGCATTTTTTGTTCATTTTGGCTTTGAGTCTTTTACACACCATCAGTTTCACTTTCGTACCTTTTGACTTAAAAATCCCATTAAAAGAAATGCTAATTAAAATCAATCAGACTTTCTGTTTGTAGGGTACATACACTAGCTCAGGACTAAGGCCTTGGAATAGGTTGGAGAGTAAATTCTCCAAGGCCACTCAAATCAAACATTGGAGTCTGTCAATAGGGAGTGTAGAAGTCCAGTTACAGAAATTTATCCATGACCCCCCTCTAACACAGGGGCTAAACACGAGGTCGCGTAAGGAAAGGTAGCGGAGATAACCCCTCCAAAGATGGACCGAGCATTATGGAGAACACATATCGAGGATTTGTTAAGGGATTCCGTCGTTTTTATTTTCCATAAGGCTTCATGGGTCTCGAATCCATTCAAGGTCCTCAATTGTCTTTCAAAACATTTTCTCTCGATACCCTTGACAGGTTTTGGGCTTGCTACCCTGCTCATTGTGGTCTACCCGACTATCGACGGTACCCGCCTGGTGACTGTTCACGTGCTGGCAAACTAGTTGCCAATATTTCCTAGGGACATACACGGGTGACTACGGGGGTATACCGCAGTACCTAGGATAGACATAGGGCCATGCTTTGTAGAGTAAACCCAGAGGGTGCTTCCGTATTCGAGTTTCACTTGCACCGGTAAGTTTCTCTAGTGTTGGTTGTTGTAACTGTTCTTCCAACTAGTTTAGTGCTTGCTTGATTTATCTGTTAGGGGCTTTCTTTTAGTGTGCGTTACTGTTTGTCCATGTAGAATACCTTAGCATGTCGTGAATCTTCTCACACAGTGGAGGATTCATAGCTCTGTCGGTCACGAAGGCTTCTGGGCCTGCCGCCGGTTATACTGGAGCCACCCCCGCCACCATTGAGGCGGAAGATAGACCATCAAGGGTCTTTCGAAGCAACCGGGGATTTTGAGCCTGGAAAAATCCTGGATGAATCAACCGCTAATCTTGGCATGATTGAAACCCCAAACACTGATACTTGGTCGGACATTATTGTGCCAATTCAATTTTACGAACGCCTGTCAGTGCCTAACCCAGTTATGGAACCAAACGTTGTTACTTCAACTAGGAATTCTTCCATTCCCGTCACCGTTGTCACCATAGGAGAAGCATCTCCTAACTTTTCGTCATCGTTCCGGACCACCATGGCTCCGGCCGTAACTTCGTCGCAAAGTGGACTGACCCCATCTATCGTGCCAGCCACAAATCCCTTCACCTCTAGTGCGACAGGCGCTCCATTTTCATACGGTATGCCTAGTTCAGGAACAAGTCCTGTACTCACTCAATCCACTTTACAGACTTTGGGTCTGGGGGCAGGGAGCTCTAACGCTCCTCTGCAAGGTCAACTTGGGGGCATTCCTGTTCCTTTCAATGCTTTTCCTCACGCTGGAGGCCATATTCCTCCTTCGTCCCCGTTGCTCGGTGGTCCTCATCAGCAGACCGTCGGGAAGCCTTCACACACAAGTTCACTTGGAGCTGGGAGTCAAGGACCACCTATGCAAACTCAGCCAGTAGGTTTTTCACTGTTTGTTTGGAACAGAACGTTTGGTCACAACACGTTCACACCCACTGATTTCCCATCTGGGGGCACTCCCATATTTGGATAGTATGCTCCGGCACAGGGTACTATTCCTACGCCGGGGGCACATATACCAGGACCTTGGAACTCACAAGGATTCGTTCCTTCCGCTGGAATGTCATTCTGGGGTAATTCTTTCCACAGTCAATGGAACCCCGGACAGACCGCTATGCCTCTCCCAACCAGATCGGCATGGGGTAATCCTTCCCAAAGTCTGCCAAACCCGATGAATGCCCAACATCCTATGTCCTTTATGGGGAATCAGCCAATGATGTCTCCTCAGATGCAAAACCCTTACGCTGGTCAGGTCCATGGTTTCTACCAAAACTCGGGTCAGCAGCCAAACTTTTCCTGGCAACCTGGTGCCAGTCAAACTCCAGGACCTCTTTTTCCAAGCTATCAGCAACAACCTAAACTACCTTTCTTGGTGACATTACACTTGCCATATTTAACACGGTTGTTAAATGATCCTATCTATCATGATCAGTTTTGGCCTCCTATGCCAACGAAGTTGCCTTCGTACATTCCAAAGTTTGAGGCCAAGCCTAATGAAGATCCAGGTGATCACATGACTACTTTCCACCTTTGGTGTTCATGTAACTGACTGAAAGATGACTTCGTCCAGTTGCGATTGTTTCAATGCACTCTCATTGGGAGTGCTGTGAAATGGTACATACAGCTTGATCGTTCACAATATTCTTCTTTTGGTGAACTGGCGATGGCCTTCCTTAACCATTTCCAGTTACCTGTGAGATACGACGTCGACACAGAGTTGCTAGCTAATTTCAAGCAGACGACCACATACCATATCTCAGATCATATTCGAGAGTGGCGACGCCGAAAGAGTCTTATCAAGGTACCCGTCCCACCAACATTCCTGCTTGAGTGGTTCCTTAAGTATTTAGTTCCGCATTTATCCAAAGACGTCGCGACTTCAGGGGTTTTCTCCGGGGAAGATGCCATCATGCGAGCTCAACAGTTTGAGCTTATCTATTCTCAATTTGGTCTATTGTACAACATCCTGTCAGATGCACCACGATCGATTTTAGATAAAACCAGACAGAGAGCCGGACCACATGCTGACGGTATTGTTGGCTCGGCACAAACTAAGCTCGCTGAGCAATTGACAAAACAATTGCAATAGTTATCTATACAACACTCAACGGCCAGCCAGACTACTGCTTTGGCTGCTCCTCCTACCCAAACATCAGAAGTACATTCTATATAGATGACTAACCCAAAGGCCACCTAGCATCCTGAAGGGAAGAAAAAACAATGCAAGAAGGGTAAGGGGGATAAGAAACCCATCGATAATACTAGCGAGGGCACCACCGAAAAGAGGAAGGTGAGGTATCTGTGCAACTTGTGTGTGGAATATCACCCGACCCATTTATGCCCTCGACTTGCGGAGGCCTAGAATTTTGTCACACATCAACAGTAAGCTGTGTTGACTAATCCCTTTCAGCATGGGAAAAATTTAACTCAAGCCTCTGCAAGTGCGGAGGGGGCAGTTTAGAAACATGCCCTCCTCCAAACAATTCATCTTCCGTGAACGTATATATGGTTAAAAGTGATGCTTTCATAATGACTAGAGCACATGACTATAGCAAACTAAGCACCTCTAAGAAGGGCAAAGAAGCCGAGATCCCATCTCTTCCTCTACAGATTGAGAAGACGTTGGGTGAAACAATGACACACATTCCAAAAGGTGCGTTCAAGCATGCTTCTCACAATCCAAATGCAAGGGCCGCCCAGAACTACTCTGTGATGGAAGATTTATCAAAAACCCCTTGTGCTATGTCCGCTTTGGAGGTCCTCCAAAGTTTCCCTTCTCAGAGAAAATCCTTGTCGACTGCTTTAGTCTCTACCAAGTGTTTGCACTCTTTTCATCACTGTGTGAGCAAAAAGTGAGTGCTTACATGCCCAGTTGGGCTCTGCTAGGCATGACATCTGTGATGTAAAAGGTTAGAAGGAAAAACAACTAGGTTATAAACAAAAATCAAACTAAAACTAATTAAAACTATGAGCATGTAAAAAAAACAAAAACAAATGTAAATGGACCAAT
>JZKD02S1672663.1:999426-1037983 GCA_000966675.3 Picea glauca
AAACCCTAGCTCCTTATAGCCTATAAAAGAAGGGGTAGGGGTACTATTCAAAGGAGGAAAATCATAGCAAAGAAACTCTACCCAATTGCCGAATCCGTTTTGTCCCAACCCTTTATCCTTTCCTCAATCTTTAGGAGAATTCAAGCAAAGAAGTTGGAGGACAAAGAAGAGGAGGAGCCCAGGATCAGGATCAAGGAATGGTGGCCGATCTCGATAATCATTGTAAGTTGATTCATCTTGAGATTAATAAAAAGATACTTTTCCCGTCCCAAATGCAAAAGTCTCATATGTTTTATTTGATTGATTCTTAATCTCTAACCCTCTAGTAGAACAATAGCATGCATGTGTAGTTTTGTCTTGATTGCAGGAAAGCTTTGTGGAAGGAGCAGCAGAAGCAAAGGGGATAAAGCGCAACGGAGGATCTACACCAACCGTCGATAAAAAGGTTAGTTGGTTCTTTCCATGTTTGCATGTGAAAAAGGGTTTTAGGTTTGGGGGTAGAAGGTTAAAAGTAATTTCTTAAGGGTCATGATCTGCATGCAATTTTAAACCCTAGCTTGTTAGTCCGTAGGGTAGAATTTCCCCACAACAATATGTCTCATGATTAATATAAAAATTCATCGTTGCACATAGACCGACCACGATAAAAGAGAAGGGGAACTAGATTCCAACCAAATAGGGAAAGGGAGGGCCTAAAGTTAAGAACAGGGCTAAGCTAAAGAGCTTAAAGCCAAAAAGAAATATTATATTAATATTTATTAAAAACATAAAGTATGGATAACTAATTTATCCTAAGTCCTAAAGTAGGGGACAATTGTATCAGAGTAGCTTCCAAGATGACAAGTGTCAAGTTGGAAACATGCATACTTATTGTCGAGACTTAGTTCCTTTGACGGAATCGACCATTGTAGAGGGGAAAACCCTTACCATTTTTCCTTCAACCAGAGAACCAGTATCGAGGATACATTCAGTTAGTTCTTGAGGTACCTCGTATCTTCCTACCACCATACCCAGACCAGATTGATAACCATTCTTGTTGGTGTACCTATCAACGGGGAGCAGGATTGAAGAGGCGGGTTGTCAGGCCTATGAGCGATTCTCTGAGTGAGAGAATTGTTGAGGATTGATTTCCCAAAGGTGATAACTACGGATACAACGCTCTGAGACTTCTAGTCCGACTTGTTGCTGAAGCCCTGGAAGGGAAGTGGGGTAGCCGAAGGACTATTGAGCAGAGAAGGGGTACACTTCCTTGGGTGGGACAGGCATGTGGGGAAGGAGAGGTTGTAGGCTGTGGTTGAATGAACACTTGAGAGGAGTATTTCTGGTTGACCGTGAACCTTTAACCTAGCTAGGAATCCCTGTCCCAGGTGGAGTCTAGTCCCATCTCGAGGGTGACTCACTATTGAGAGTGATGAACTGTGTATTCTAAGGCTGGGAGGTTCATGGATTCTCTGCATGCAGTTGGTGACATTCCTACCAAGATAACTACCGGTTATGTGATAAATTTATATGTTGCATTGTCATTTATGTGTATTTTATGGGTTTTATTACTTATGTGAGCATAACTATCCATATATTTAATGGTAGACCCCTGTATACGATGCATGTCTGTGCTTACTATTAACTTAGTATGAAATCGTATATTTATAGAATGAAACCATTGTTTATTCTTTATATGAGAAGCTTTCGCTAGAAAATTGTATGTTATGTTTGATTGCATGCAGTTCAGTATGTATGTATGTCTGTGTCTGTATAAATGTATATAAAAGAAAAAAACTTATGTGACATAGCTCAGTTGAATACTGGGATGTTACAATATGTTGTCAGAACTAAGTTAAGTGTCTGAGTAGTGGCATTCCCCGGCCTGTTGATGGTCGGGGGTATGTTATAGCATGGTATCAGAGCATCAGTTTTTGACATTGAGCTTGAATTGGCCAAACAAGTTGGATGGAGATGAGATTATAGTATGGTATAGATTACAGTATATTGCGTTTATGGAAAATTGAGCCACCGCATGGAAGAATAATATGTCGGAGTGTTCGCACTAAATTTAGCATTGCGTGGAGTGCATTCACATGGTAATGGTGGATGTGGTGTGTGCAGTATGGTAAGGCATAGTGAAGTTTGGTTGGTGCGCACACAGTATGAGTATGAGTTGTATCGCTACAGTGCCAACAAGGGTGCGAGCAAGTAGACGTGCACAGTAGTGACAGAGTATTCGATGGGGAATACAGATTATTGTACGTGGTAAGGCATATTGAACTTTAGCATGGTGCGATGCATAGAGTGAAATGCATGTGAAATATGAGTGCGATACAGAAACAGTGCGCAATAGATATTCGCTCACAACGCAGAAGTAGTGCGCGCAAGTTATTGGAGCGACGAAGAGGAAATTTATAACAGATATAGGTGCACGGAAACATGATTTACCTTATAAAGTCACTTACACGATAAATAAAGGTGCACAGGTTGAATTTCATGCACGCAAAATCATTTGAAAATCTAATTAAGACAACAAGCCTGAGTTTAAATAGGAAAATTACATAGTATTCAAAGAAAGAGGAATACACAATTGCATTGAAGTATTATTTTAAATGAGTCAAGCGAGTGAGATGAATTATGGGTTTTATTCAAATAGTTGAAGGTGAAATATAAGTTACCATAAGACACATAATATTAAAGGAAACAAGATTCATAACATCATCAGTGGAATCTTGTCATAAGCAGTACAAAATCTGCTTCTGCGCATGTATATTCATTCAAAATCCAAAATTAACAAAAAGGAGATGATTCAAAATAGAAATGGTCCTATTTAAAGAGATCATTCAAGAACAATTCTATCATCTCCAGAGCTTCCTTACC
This sequence comes from Picea glauca, assembly GCA_000966675.3. Classification (NCBI taxonomy): domain Eukaryota; kingdom Viridiplantae; phylum Streptophyta; class Pinopsida; order Pinales; family Pinaceae; genus Picea; species Picea glauca. The sequence continues at coordinate 1,002,289 of JZKD02S1672663.1, forward strand.
TCTACTATCATTTTCCAAAAATCACTGAAATATACTCGATTGTATTTGAGGGCTCATTTCAGCTTAGCTTGCTCCTCCTTTAAAGAATCTAACCAGACCGGTTGATTCTCTCCAACACTCTCTGTCCCTTCAACAATGAGTTCTTTCTTCTATCGCTTGCTTCATTTCTTCTTAGAATCTCATCTGTTGATAACCATATCTCTCATGATAGGATTCAACTTGATTTCCAAACTCAAATCAGTAACATGTACTGTGTGAAATTTAGTCACCAATATCTGCACGACTACCTTTTCCTTCGTACTCACAGAAAAATTTAGTATGTTGCCCAAATAACCAATCTCATTGGATTTAAATGGGTCCATATACCTCAGTTTTTTGGACACCGGAATACTTTTTCATAGATGATAAGTTCGAACCAATTTGGAGATTTCTCGCTGATGGATAAGATGATGTTTTAATACCCGAGAGTTGGTAATTATAGAGCCTCAATCATGAATCCCTGACAGACTTGCAGACAAGTGCAAGGGGTTGCCATGGTCGGCTAATCCACTTCAAATGATTAAAATTTTTGAGTTCGTTACATGGTGGCGTTCACCTAACTTCAAATGATTGTGATGTACGAGCGAATGAGATGGAGTGATTTGACTAACCATCACTCATCCCATGAATGGTGGATTTGACATATTGAAGCACATGACATCAGAACTTATGTAAAAATGGTTTCGAAAAACCTCCTTTCGCCCGATGTATCTCTGAGTGATGATGTAGTTCTTGCTAAGTTCTCAAAACTTGGGTCTTGTCTGAGAATTTTCATGGTGGAAACACCAAGAAATCAGAAAGGATTGTTATGATATATTTATTGAGCCGAAATAGTTCATATTTCTCATGGATTGTTGATTTAGTTAACCTAATAAGTTTTAATGGTTGCACATTTTGAAAAATTAACAACAACTAGATCAAATCAGATCAAGTACCGAATCCGTAGGAATGGAAGAGACAAAGGGAAATTACAATCAACAAGATGAGAGTAGAGGGATGAATGTCCATTTGGACATTGAAGGAACAAACTCCAATGGACATGGAGAGGAAAGGAATGAAAACCTGAATATGGTAGAGACCATTAAAAATTTGCAAAAGGATGTCCAAAGCCATAAAGCCAATAATGAAAGGCTTATGAGAGCCAAAGAGCAGCAGGATGACTTCAACATGAAGTTATTGCAAATTCTGAACATAATAGAAAAGAAATTGGAAAAAGAAAGTGACTCAAGCAAATCTGGAAGTCACAAACCTTCGGATGAGAAAAAGAAATCAGGAAATGTTAGCGGACACCACCATCACTCCCCGAAGCATTCCAATAAAAGAGCAGGTAGCAACACAATTCCATCCTTTGGCAGACAACATAAGAGGTCTGGGGTGGATGAATTACGAGGAGAAATGAACAAAATCAAACCTCCTACATTTGATGGTGAGAACAAGAAGGATGAAGATGTAGAAACATGGTTGTTGGGCATGAGGAAGTATTTTCAATTACACAATTATTCTTCTCATGCAGAAGGTAGAATTTCCATCTATCAACTCAAAGGAAAGGCATCCATGTGGTGGGATCAGCTTGTGCAGGTACAACACATTAAAGAGAAGAGAATTACTTGGAGGGAATTTAAGAAGTATTTTGAGAAGAAATACTTAACTAAGAGATATTATGACAAGAAAATGAAGGAATTCTTTGAACTCAAACTTGGAAGAATGACCATAGATGAATATGAAAGAAGATTCCTAGAAATTCTGAAGTACGTCTCCTTCATTAAGGATGAGACAATTAAAATTCAAAGGTATTTGAGTGGATTTCCAGCATTCATCAGTGAAAAAATACAATATGATGATCCCAAGACATTGGAAGAGACCATAAGGTGAGCTAAATGTATATACAATCAACAGAAAACAAAGATAACTCTCCAAAAATCTTGGGAAGATAAAAAGAATTTCAAGATGGATCAAAGGACACATCAGACCCAACTCTTCCCCTTGAGGAAGCCCGATTGTACTGGTCCAGAAGAAGGACAGGACTTGGCGACTTTGCATTAGTTATAGAGCCTTAAAAAAATCATAGTGAAGAACTGTTGTCCCATTCCCAGGATTGATGACCTTCTTGACCAACTCAAGGGGGGAAATTTCTTCATCAAGAATGAACTGAAGTATAGCTACCACCAGGTTCCCATCGAACCAATGGATGTCTGGAAGACTGCCTTCAAGTCTAAGGAAGGTCTCTACGAATGGCTAGTCATGCCTTTTGGCTTAAAAAATGCACCAACCACTTTCATGATGTTGATGGATGATGTATTGAGACCCTTCACCGAATCCTTTGTGGTAGTATATTTGGATGACATCCTCATCTTCAATGGAACGTGGGAGGATCACATGCAGCATATTCAACAGGTTTATGCCAACTTGGAAAAATTCTCTTTTGGCATGAACAAGGTCCAATACCTAGACTACATTGTTGATGAGCATGGGGTACATGTTGATCCAGCTAAGATCCAAGTCATCTGTGACTGGCCAGCCCTGACCACACTGATTGAGCTCTGAATCTTCATAGGAATTGCCAATTTTTACCCACGGTTCATGTTGGGATTCTCCCATATTTCCTGGGCCCTCAGCTAGGTGACCAAGGGCAGTGGTAGGGAAAATTTTGTGCAGGGGAAGGAGTAGAAATGAGCATTCAAAGATCTGAAACATCATTTGTTCTTAGCTCCAGTACTCTCCTTGCCCAATCTGCAACAACCATTCAAGATTGAGACTGATGCATCTAACTATGCTGTGGGCACATTTCTCACTCAGCACGGGAATTCATTTGCATACCTTAGTGAGACACTCTCCGATAATTTTTGTAAATACCCCACCTATGACAAGGAAATGTATTCCATTGTACAATCCTGTCATCAATGGAAACATTACATTCTAAGGATAGATACAATCATACACACTAATCACAAGCCTCTGCAGTTCATACAGACATAGGGGAAATTGCAGAATGACCGCCATCAGAAGTGGTCCACCTACCTATAGTAGTTCCATCTCAACATCAAGTATACGACAGGTATCTCCAATCATGTCGCTGACTACCTCAGTCGGCCTCCTGTGGCTGCACTTACCATTGTGCTCCATTCATGTGGACATGAAACATCAGAGTGGCCCCAACTTTACCAGCAAGATCAAGACTTCGCCACCACATATCATCTCTTAGGTACAGGTGCCATTGTCACTGATTTTTACATTCAGGACAGACTCTTATGCCACCTGGGCCATCTTTGTGTTCCTACAAGAGAGTGTGCAAAGATGATTTTGGAATCCCACTACAGTCGGGTGGAAACATATTTTGGCATAGAGAAAAATGTGGTTGTCCTTTAGAAACATTTTTATTGGCCAAAACTTCGACTGAACGTCAAAAAGTATGTCAGATATTGCACTACCTATGCCATTGCCAAGACAACCATCAAGAATCAAGGATTATACACCCCTCTACCTATTCCTAAGAAGTTGTGGGAGTCCATATCCATGGATTACATGTCTGGGTTTTTTTCCACCAAGCATGGAAATGACTGTGTGTTTGTGGTCGTTGATCGATTTTCGAAGATGTTCATCCTCACAACCTGTAAGAAGACTATCACAGCGTTCGATACTGCCAAGATCTTCTTTGAACAATTTTGGCTTCAATTTGGGATACCATAGACCATCATCTCTGACCGAGACAACAGGTTCCTCAACACCTTTTGGTCGAGTCTTTGGTCTCTGTTGGACACCAAGCTCACAAAATCCACTTCTTTCCACCCCCAAACCGATGGCCAAACCGAGGTCATCAATCGGAGGATTTTACACATCCTGCGCATCTATAATTCTAAGCATCCCTATACATGGGATGAGAGCCTCCCATATGTCCAACACAATTACAACAAGGCTCTCCATAGTTCCACCAGCCATAGCCCATTTTAGGTGGGTCTTGGATTCCAACCCTTGGGACCCATTGATGTTTCACTTTCTCTTTCCATCGCATAGACAAAAATCTTCCCCTAATCCTTTTGTGGTCGAAAAAGCCACCAGATTCATTGAGAGGATTCATCACATCTTCCAATAGGTCCAAGAGATTTTGCAAAAATCCAATGCTAAGTACAAGTAGTGCCATGATAAACATAGTGTACCACACCCGTTTCAGGTTGGAGACAAAGTTTGGTGACATTTGCAAAAGGAGCATCTCACCGAGCCCCATTGGAATCTTCGACCACTTTGTTATGGGCCTTACACTATCACCAAGGTTGTGGGTAGCAATTCTTTTGAGCTCAACACTCCACCCTTCCTTGGTCTGCATCCAGTATTCAATGTGGACCTCCTTTGGCCATATTTTCCACCATTATTGGACACCTCTGATATCACTAAACAACTAACAACAATAGATCTCAACCCTGACTACATGGAACAAGCATCCATCGATCAGATAGTGGACACACATGTCAAGGGAACTCGCCAGTAGCAGATCCAGCTTTATCAGGTTATCAAGGCATGGCAACTCCTACACCAAGTCAAGTGGCTCACTCGGGGCCAAATCTAGTAGAAGTTTCCTCACCTGATGGGGCAACTCAATGCAATGGATACCATTTCTTCCTAAGGGGGGAGGATTGATCTAGATGGATATTGGTGGCCACACACCTATTCCAACTGGCTCCTCATGTCCATTTTTTTTCAACACATCTTTCTGTACTAGTTTATAATTGTGATTTATACACTTATAGGGATGTATGAAGCCTCACACATTCTCCAGGTGGATACGGGTGGCCTCTTGCCTAATCCAACTGGCCTATTTTGTATTTTTTCATGTCAGCACATCTTGTTGTACTTCCAGGGCTATTTTGGGGCCCTAAACGTTTTTTTCTTGACTCGCCACAATAAAAATATAGATGGAGTCAAAGTCTAATGGCGGAATGTGTATTTCTCTTAAATACCTTTCCAATGGGCTACCACGCACCTAAAACGAAGGTCGTATGCAAAATTTATGACCCTAGGAAGTTGAGGTACCAAATTCCACCAACTTACCCATAGGGCCCACATGACTTTTGGAGTTTCACCTTCTAGGGTTAGGTTTTTGGATGTCTAGGGTTTTGACATTTGTGATTAATATGAAAAGGGCCTATGGAGCCTCATTGTAATCCATTCTTCTCAGATGGATGTGCGTAGCAGCCACATCTCTTCTCAAAGATAGCTACAACCATTCGATCAAGTTTCAGTTCTGCAGTTTTACAGTTTCAACCTATTTCATTATTTAATAGAAGATATTGTTCACTGAATATTTTTGTTATTCTTCTTATCTTTGTGTTTATGGCATTCAATCTATAATCAGTTCGTTCCACTCCTAAATCCAGATCAATGGTCTTACAAGTGTTAAGAGAGCACCAGTTGTATGAAAAATTGAGCAAGTGCTCATTTTATCATAACCAAATTCATTATTTGGGGCATATCATATCCAAAAAAGGGATAGCAGTGGACCCTGAAAACATTGAAGCTATGAAAGAGTGGAAAACACCTAAGAATGTGACAAAATTCAAATCCTTCATGGGTCTAGCTGGATAATACAAAAGATTCATTGCAGGGTTTTCAAGGATTGCTCACCTGATTAATTCTTTGCAAAGGAAAGGGGTGAAGTTTCAATGGACAACAGAATGTGAAAAGATCTTCCAGCAATTGAAGCAGGTGTTAACCAGTGCTCCAATTCTGATGATTGTAGATCTGAATGAATATTTCTTGGTTTGCACAAATGCATGCAAAGAAGGACTTGGTGGAGTCCTTAGTCAGAACGGACTTGTGGGAATCCATAAAATTGAAAGAGCATGAAAGGCTCTATGCCACTTATGATTTGGAGTTGGAAGCAATAGTACATGCCTTGAAGAAGTGGAGGCACACCCTCATGGGAAAAATATTTGAGTTGAGGACAGACCATAATGGTCTGAAATATTTGTTTGATCAACCAACTTTGAATGTTAAGCAGAGAATATGGTTAGAGTTCCTCTGTGAGTATGAATTTGATATCAATCATATCAAAGGAAAAGAGAACAAAGTGATTGATGTAGTCAGCAGAAGAGTGCATGAACTACATGCTACCACCATTAACATGTATCAAACTGATCTTAAAGGCATGATTTCTAAGGTTGTAAAAGTAGATTTGCAGTACATAGAGTTGGTAACAAAATTGTAGCAAGGTAAAATGCAACAAAATGTTGAAGATTATGAATTGAGAAATGATGGAATTCTCTTGTATAGGAAAAAAAATATGTACCCAGTTCTCATGAATTCAGGAGTACGATTTTGAAAGAGATTCATAATGTACCTTATGTTGGACACCTAGGGTATCATAAAATCATTGCCACTGTTAAGAGCCAATACTATTGGCTAGGCATGAAGAGGGAAATTGTTGAGTACATTGTTAAATGTATGGAGTGTCAAAAGGTCAAGGCTGATCATAGACACCCAGCTAGATTGTTGCATCCATTTCCCATTCCTAAGTGGAAGTGGGAAGTGGTGACAATGGATTTCATCACCAAATTGCCCAGAAAAAGCAAACAGCATGATGCTATCATGGTGGTGGTGGACAAGCTTACCAAAGTTGTCCATTTCATTCCTATGAAGATTACTTACAAGGAAACCAATGTTGTTGATATTTATATGAGGGAAGTAGCATGCTTGCATGGCATACCCAAGACAATTGTGTCTAATACAAACCCAAAGTTCACCTCAAATTTATGGAAGGGATTATTCAAAGGGTTCAAAACAAATCCGAACTTCAACACAACTTATCATCCTGAGTCTGATGGGAAAATAGAAAGGGTGAACCAAGTGATAGAGGATATGCTAAGAATTTACATGATGGGAAAACCATCCAAATGGGAAGATTATCTACACTTGGTAGAAGTTTCTTACAACAATGGGTACCAGGCATCTCAGAAGATGAGCCCATTTGAGGCACTTTATGGGAGAAAGTGCAACACGCTAGTAAGTTGGGACAACACAGTAGATAGAATAGTAGTTGGGACATAGTTTTTCAGGGAAATGGAAGAGAAGATGTCAAACTTAAAACATAATTTAAAGGCTTCCCAAGACAAGAAGAAAATCTATGATGACAAGGGAAGAACCCACAGGGAGTTTAAAGTGGGTGATCATGTTTTCTTGAAGGTGAAGACCAACAGAAGTTCCCTAAAGTTGGGAAACTATTCCAAGTTGTCAGCCAGATATTGTGGGTCGTTTTAAATCCTAGAGAAGATTGGACTAGTAGCTTATATGATTTCATTGCTTGCATCTATGACCATTCATAATGTATTTCATGTATCATTTCCTGCATCTTTTTTACTATTTTGCAAATCTTGTTGATATTATGTACGTAAGATGAACTTAGGAAAGTGCATAAATAAGGGGAGGGGATTGTAATACCCCAAGGCCGAGCCCCTGCTGAATTGTAATGTTGTTTAATGATGTGTATAGGCTGGTGATCCAAGTGTTATAAGATGGGGGGCTTATGTATCTATTAGCATGCAGAGCCTAGATGTTGAAGGCCAGGGAGCCTGATTTTTCATATATAAATACTCACATCATTAATATAATTGCATCGATGCATGTAGACCAACCACAGAGAAATAGTTATGGGGGACTAAGCTCCACTAGGTAGGGAAAGGGATAAGCTAGAGGGCTTATTTCCAAGGGAATATTATAATATATGTTTCTAAAAGACTAAGGTTTGGGGAAATAAACCCTGTTATCCTAAGTTTCGTTGGGGGGAGGAACGAACTCCAAGTGGAGAGGAATGAGCTCCCAAGATATCCATATGTCAACCTGGATGCATGAAGTTTTATGAGGGAGAATCTATCATTGTGGGGCATCATTTACCACTCTTTCCACCCACCCCATGTGCTCACAGACTCATGTAGCCAACCATTTTCCTCCATCGTTTCTCTCTGCAAACATGGAAACCTACAAAAACATGAAGCTAACCCATTTTGTTTGTGAGGCACAACATGATTGCATAGTGCCTGAGCCATATCGCTTCCTAGACATATTTCTATTGCTACCCACATTTTTCTCTAGACTGGTGTGGCTTGCTGTCATTACCAGAACCCATACCTGATTTTTCTACTATGGTTACCCGTTTGACTTAGGAGCTGGATTGAAGAAGCAGGTTGTTAGGCCTGTGGTTTTGAAGAGGTGGGTTGTCAAAATCATGGATTGAAGAAGCAGGTTGTCAGTACTATGAGAAACTCTCTCCCAGTGAGAGATATTGATGGGGAAGTGATTCCTCCTAGAGGGAGTCCAGCAGCAGCTACAGAGCTCTGAGAATTTCTGGTCCACCCTGTTGTTGAAGCCCTAGAAGAGAAGTGGAGCAGTTGATGGACTGTGGAATAGTGAAGGTGCATATTCTCAGGGTGGGACACGCATGTGTGGACTGAGAGTATGTGAGCGGTGGGTGTAAGTAGGCTCTTGTGAGAGAATCATTCCTGTTGCTTTGTGTGAATTTTCGTAGTCTCATCCTAGCTTAGGAATCCCTTTCCCTGGTGGAGTTTAGTCCCAACTCAGGGGTGACCCACTATTGAGAGTGATGAGAAGCGTGGTCTAAGGTTGGGAGGTTCGTGGAAGGTCTTCACGTAGTCGGTGGTCTTCTCATAAAAAGATAAGTACAATTTCTATGTTAATTTTCATGTTGTATATCTTGTACATGTATTTAAATTTATAAGAATTGCATGTGTTGTTGCATGTATGTGTTACTGTGATTTCCGCATTTAATTTGTGTATAAGTAGAATGAATATTATCTTTTTAATTTTATATGTATGATGTTCCACAAAGATCTCTATCTCCAATAGCCCAGTAGGTCCATGCCTAGGTATGGAAAATTTTGATTATCAAAACAGAGTGAGCAGTTTTGTTTTGTATTTACTTCAAGTGACATTACCCATCAGAAGGTTAGGGTGTTACAAGTTTGTATCATATATTGATCCTATAAGTTGGGTGTTTGCATACCCCAGCTTGGGTGGCGGGGGGGTATGATACAATCTGAGTGGCATTTGACATCAGGTGTTTCTTTTTACTTCCAATGCCATCTATCACTTTCTCATTCGCCCTTTTTTCGCTTGCTTTTTCTTTTTCTTTTTCTTTTTCTTTTTCCTTATCAGAATTGCCTTTATTCTTGGGTCTATTTACAAATCCTCTTGTCTAGGTAAATTTTTATTGTGATTTGGGATCATTGTTGCCCTCCTCAGATATATACATGGATGTCTCACATCCTTCCATCTGTACAGTTTCGATGCTTTCATTAGGTGAGTAATAATTCTCTTGCTCAACCATTTTATCATTATATATATCATCCAAAACAACTGCATTGGGGGTTGGTGTTGGCACCAGGACGAAGTGGAAAGAAGGATGATAGTGGGAAAGAAAGAGTGTAGAAACTGAAGTAACAGCTGGAGAAAGAACAATAGGCATGCATGCAAGAAAGCATGCACAAGGAAAGAAACAACTGGAGGAAGAACAACACGTGAATGGGAGGAAGACCTAACATCGATAGGGTTAGGGTTTTGGTAATACATTGTAAATCACTGAAGAGCCCAATAAATATATATATAGATACACAGGTATCATATAAGTAGTTATTGTTATTCGTTATTATCCCTGAGTATTGAAGCTACGCATGAGCGAATGCGATATGTAATGCTTTTTACTATGTGAACCAATTTTGTAAGTTGTTGAGCAAAGAAGAGAAGAGGGAAGGTAGATCTGAGGATTGGATCGTAGGCTGTAGAGCCTAGTGCGATCTAGTTCGTCTCATATAGATCTTTCCCATAAGAGGGAAATTGTAAGCACGCGGTGCCAGAAATGCAGAACTACCGTAATAAAAGAGCCAAGAGCCAAGAGCTAAGGCAGACTTTGAAGTCATCAAAATAGTATATGGCACAACACCTTACCTGAAACTACTTGGTCTGGATTGGGAATTTGAAAACCAGGCCATAATTAACTTGAAAACTAGAAAAATGGCATTTGAGTCAGGAGACTACAGGGTCATAGCACCAATAGACCCATTAGAAGGGGAGAGGTTCGTAGAACCCACTTGTCTGGATTTAGAAGAGATCGTCCAGTTGTACAAAACAACTGTGTGTGATGAGGACTACATAAACCCAACTGCAAATGGGGTACTCAGTTGGCGGAGCATTACTTCATGCACAACAAACTTAGACACCGGGTTAGAAACCTGGCAGCAGAGACTACATGAAGTATCCATGAGAAGATGTGCAATAATAGACCATGTAGTAAGGTGGGTAGGCATAGAAATCAGAGAACCAGCCAATTTCCATAGGCTAAATGATTTGGAAACCTTCTTGACACAATATGAAGATGAAGTATTAGAAAACTAGATATTACTCGCACTAGATCTAACACTAAAAGCCATACTCGCAAGATGGTGGGGTGCACACAAGGATACTATCACAAACTGGTATCAATGTAAGCGATTATTGTGCATAAGGTTCGGCACAGAATAGGCATATAACAAACAATAGAGATATGAAGGAATAAGGACACCAGCAAAACACTTGGAGGAGTGTAAAACCCTATGGAAAATGATGCCACTAGAGGAATGGCCTCATCACTTCATTCATACTTTAGAGGGAATACCAACGAATTGGTATACAGACAAGGAATTGCACAAAGGAACCAAGACATGGTAGACATTGCAACACAAATTTATAGTCACTTTCTCATTCAAGCATGAGAACCCCAACATAGATATGACCCTAAAATGGATTAGAGGCATCATATTCATTAAAGAACCAGACATAGAACTTATCACAGAAGAACAATAGCAGAATAAGAAGACAGTCAAGGAATTACTGTCATGTTACCATGTACAGGAGGAAGCACCAGATGAAGATGACCTGCGTGATATCCAGATCGAAGAAGTCGAAGGCGAGAGGAATGTGGAAGGACCACCCATAGAATCATAAGTCATTTTTGCACCAATCAAGATAAAGAAGGTTAACATCGGGACCATCGAGCAGCCCAAAATGGCTATCATTGGAGATTAATGGGATGAGAAAGCAGTAGAAAGCATCACAGAACTATTGCGCAAATATAGTGACCTTTTTCCCACAACCTTTACAGAGATGAAGGGTATAGTCAGAGAATTAGGAGAAATGAAAATACCACTCAGATCTGACACGCGACCTATTAAACAATGACCCTATAGACTGAATCCCATATATAAAGAAAAAGTTAAATATGAGATCGACAGGATTCTTAAGGCTGGCATCATCGAACCAGTCAAGGAATCAGAATGGATAAGTCCGATGGTAGTATAGAACAAGAAACAAGGAAGAGGGATTAGGATATGCGTCGACTTGAGGAAGTTGAATGATGCTTTCCTACATGAACCATTCCCTACACCATTCATAGATGAATACTAGAGAATGTGGGGGGCCACAAAGCTTACTCATTCACTGATGGATTCTCAAGTTACCATCAGATTAAGATAGCACAGGAGGATAAACACAAGACCATGTTTTCAATAGAATGGGGATCCTATTAGTACACAGTCATGCCATTCGAACTAAAGAATGCACATGTGATATTCTTTAGAGTGTTCATCGTAGCATTTAAAGAATTCATCCATCAATTTCTCAAAGTATACCTAGATGATTGGATAGTTTATAGTCTATTGAAAAACCATGTGGAAGTGTTACGATTGATGTTAGAATGATGCAGACAGTGCCAGATATCACTGAATATCAAGAAATGCATATTTGGAACACCGTTTGGGATACTATTGGGACACATATTATGCAAACAAGGTTTTCTAGTGGATCCAGCAAAGATTGCGTTCATTGCTAACTTACCAACACCAAAAACAGTCTGCCAACTAAGAGTGACATTAGGACACACATGATACTACAATAAATTCATCAAAGGATATGCCCAAATCACAGCACCAATGGAGAAATTGTTAAGGAAGGATATGAAGTATCAATGGAATGACGAGTGTCAACATGGTCTGGATGCCATGAAGGACAAAATGGTTACCGCACTGATATTAGTATTTCCAGACTGGGAAAATACATTCCATGTGCATGTAGACGCATCGACGATAGCACTTGGAGCTATCTTAGCACAACTAGGAGCATGAGACTTGGATCACCCTATAGCATTCGCAAACAGAAAATTATCAGACTCAGAACATAATTATAACACGACGGAAAGAGAAGGCCTAGCTATGGTTTACGCACTGTAGAAGTTTAGACATTACCTATTGGGAAAACACTTTAAGATATTTACAGATCACTCAACCCTGAAATACCTAGTCAACAAGCTAGTGTTGGGGGGGGAGAATTTGTAGATGGTTATTGCTATTTCAAGACTTTGACTTTGTGGTAATAGTTAAACTAGGAAAACTGACTGTAGGACCTGGCCACCTATCAAGGGTCACAAATGGAGGAGAACCGATGAACTTAGAAGAAAACTTTCTGGATGTACAATTATTCTCAGTACAGATTTTTGATGACTACTTCGCAGAAATCATCCATTACTTGAGCACAGGCACCGTGCCACAAGAATATACCACTACGCAGAAGAAGAACCTGGTAGTCCACGCAACCGACTATCAAATGATCACAGGACATCTATATAAGATGGGCATAGATATCATCTTACAAAGATACATACTAGACCATGAACAACCAAGAATTCTAGCAGAATCCCATGAGGGAATGGCAAGAGGGAATTATGCAGGAAAAGCTACCATGTAGAAGGTACTACGTGAAGGATTGTGGTGTCCAACAATCCATAAAGACTCAAAAGAGTATTGTCAGTGATGTGATGTCTGTCAAAGGGTAGGCAAACCCAACAGAAGGGATGAGATTCCACTATGACTACAAGTAACATTGTAGGCATTCGAAAAATGGGCAATAGACTTTGTGGGACCAATTGACCCACCAACCAAAAGAATAGGGGCAAGATACATTATCACCACGACAGAATACCTAACAAGATGGGTGGAAGCCACACCGGTAAAAGATTGCAGTGCAGAAATAGTTGCACACTTCTTATTTGAACAAGTAATCACTAGGTTTGGGTGCCCAAGAGTTTTGATGAGTGACCAAGGCATGCACTTCATAAAAAGCACCATCCACATGATGCTCGAAGAGTTTGAAGTTCATCACCAGAAAATCACACCGTATCATCCACAGGCAAATGGCACAGTAGAAGCCTTCAACAAAATTCTGGAGAATGCACTGACAAAGATCTATAACATCAAAAGAGATGACTGGGACCTTAAAGTATTAGCAGTATTATCGGTGTATCGAACTACATGCAAAAATTTGACAGGGCACACACCATTCAAACTAGTCTATGGCCAAGAAGCAGTAGTGTCGTTAGAATTCTTAATACCCAGTTTATGCATAGCATCTATCACACAAATAATAGAACGAGGCGTAGTACAAGAAAGAATGAATCAATTACTGTCAATGGAGGAAGACCAGATCCTTGCAGGATTCCATCAACAGGTACAAAAAGAAAGAGACAAATCTTGGCACGATCGACACATCAAGAGGAAAACATTTAAGGAAGGAGATTTAGTATTTCTCTATGACAGTAAATCATTTTAGCACCCAGGGAAGATGAGAATGAATTGGCTAGGACCATACGAAGTAAAATCTTTCATGGATGGAGGAGATGTATATTTAAGATATTTAACAGGTGAAGACCTCAGAGGAATGACCAATGGGATCCAGCTGAATTTGTACAAGGATAGTCGACCACCCACCATGTAGTAAAAAGAAAAAAACAAGACTAAAAAGTGATCAGCACACCAAATATAGAAAGGCTGCATACCATTTGAAACATGAAGTCAACAAGAGAAAGGAAAATGGTCATATCAAAAGGGGAAACAAGTGGGAAAAGGAAATTCGGTGAAAGCAGGTTGACATGACATCACAAGGAAAAATTAAAGCAAGGCAAGGATCGATGGGACATCACATAAAATGCACCAAATGGAGACAACAAAGAAGACGTAATGGCAAGTACGAAACTGTTACAGATGCATTGAACCCATAGTTATGGTGCATTAATCGCATAATGGAGAAAGTTTCCTTGACAAGTTTCATGACAAACCCATACATAACACGATCACGAAAGCAACTGGCATATTTACAAAAGAAGAATAGAGAGAGAACAATAACAGCTAGAACAAATAGAGAGAGGTCGCGGAGCTCACCAAAACCATTTGAACTCGGAAAACATTCGATAGTCACCACTATGGCACCATCGAAGCTAGCAGAACTAGGCTAGACAGCCAGATCGACCAGCGTCCAAATTAGGTCATGAGGACCACTGGAAGAAAATGAGTAGTAGTAGCTAGAGATCATCGATATCAAAGAAATCCCATCCCCAGAGACATTATTGCAGAACCCTACATCGATACTGGAAGAGATTCAATAGTCACAAGTAGAGGCCATGGAACAGGATACACCAACAACGACGCAGGAGCCTTGGAATGAAGAAGCAGAAACCTAGCAAAAAATACAACCAGAAAGCACTAAAGCAGTAGTGGAAATTAATGGGACAGCATAGAATCTGGGAGCAACAGTGCAACCAGATGAGCCACAAGCACCGAGCTTAGGTCAACCAGAAGAGGAGACCGTTGGAACTACTTGGGCTTGGCCAAAGTGGATGATAGGGGAGCAACTGGGAGTTGTTGGAACTTCGAACCAGCCACCACAACAGGAAGACAGAGTTCATATACTGAGCTCACCTCGCAAGAAACCGGCAGCAGAAATTGTGCTACCACACATACTGAAGGGAGTACATGTAGACTCGCAACTACTAGGTCACATCGGGAAGCTCAAGTATTCTGACCACGATGTATCAGACAAAACCAGGTACCCAAAATTTGTGCCACGGGTCTTTATGCAGAAAATAGTCGTAAACCAACTTGGAGAAACGATTATCCAGCCACATCAATGGGCAGTTGGACTGGACAGAACAAGAATTTTAGGATTGTTGAAGCTACCACACTTTGGCAGAGGGAAATATGTGATGACGTATGTCAAGCAGCTGTTAACAGTCACGTATGGAGGGGATTTATGGTTGGAAAAACCCATCCCCATAACTATTGAGCTTATCGCGCAAATAATAGGACTAACCACCTGGGGTATGGATCCCACGCTAATTCTGGATGATAAATCCAAGGAAAAAACATTGGCAGAAGAAATATGGTACTTCTAGGGGAACAAGAGGCATTATAGTCAAACGTATCAACAATGCAACTACACAATTGGGCGCAAAGATCTTAGCCTGCAAATTGCTAAGAAAATTCCACAAAGACGAAGTATTGGCAGGAGTCATCGTTGTTGCAACTCAGTGTACAGAAGGCACCTCCATGAGCTGGGCGCCATACCTATCCAACTTGTTTCAAGTGGACTGCAAATATGCACAACATGCAGGTACGAAATTTCATTACTCATGGTTGATCACCCTCATAGCCTTCATGGGATGGAGAGAACCAGAATACATACTCTTTTGTACCAGACTACAGCTAACGGGAGCAAGATATCGTTTACTAAGATTCGGGCCACAGGCCAAGCATAAGAGTGTTGGCAGCCAATTCACTTTTTTATATTGTTTTATAAACTGCCTACACCTATGTTTTGCAAACATCAATTGTTCATCCCAATCTTTAAATAAACGATTTTCTGCAACGTTTACACATTTTCCTTCGTTTTGTTTTCACAAATGTAAGCATGAAAACTTCTCCTTTTGAAGTCACATTTCGATCATTATCTGAACTGTCAATATCTCTTTTGTCGATATGCCTATTGCGCTTACCTTTTATTTATCATTATACAACTGGAAAGACCCTTTGATCGGTACTCATGCTTCGATAGATTGTGTAATTTGGTTCTATTGAGTTTGTAAGGCATTTAGCATTTGGATTTGCACTTTAAATGACTTGCCTGATCATTGGTTATATGAAAATGAATAGGGGTTATGATTAAATTTTATATATATATATATATATATATGATATAATCCTTATGTTAATCTTTTCATAACTTTTGGCTTGTCGACTATATGAATATCGTTTGGTACCTTGGTTAAACTTTTGATTATATGAATTCATACATTGGCGCATAGTTGATTTTGGCTTTGATTTATAAATCAGGTGTTTAAACACTATGGCATAACGTTTGCACGCGTTGGTATACACTTTTGATTTCATTAGTTGCGCACATGATTCGATGGTTGAATTACCATTATGAATTGAACAACTATGTAAATCGACGGTTGTACTTGGATAATCAATATTTTGCATGGCAGACTCCACCACCTTCGCATGCTCGCATTTATGCTTATCCTTTTTGCTCGTTCATTGTTGTTATCTTAGGTAGCTCTGCTCCTGTGTGTGTTGGTGAATCCAAACCCTTCCCCTACCATGTGTTTGGCTCCATGGAACCAGTCATGTGAGTTGAGCCCAATGGCAATCAAGCTCTGTTAATGTTTGACAATGCCTGCCAATATTTGGAAGACAGTGGATGGCTTACCTTCGTGAAACAATTTGAGGGTTTTAACCTTTGTGTAGCACGACAGTTTTCCATGAACTTCGATGGATGTCGAGCCAAGGTAGGCGACATATAGTTAGAGATTGATGAATAGTTTATCATCTCAGCTACGGGGTTACCTACTTCAGGACAACGTTGGTTTAAGAATTGCAAGGTCGAGGAAGTGTCGTGGACATTGTTGTTTCTATCGCGCAAAGTCACCTCTTGTGACAGAGGTATGCCTGTATCTATGCTCAAACCACGATGGCATGATTTATTAATGCTAGTCAAGCAGTTCGTGACCTGTGAAGGTCGATACGGACTTGTGTTCCTTTACCACCTGTGTCTGTTGATGATTTTTATAGGGTATCCTCTAAACATGCCCTTCTACTTTCATCGGAGCCTGTATAAGATGTTTAAAAAATTTAAGAGGCACAAGGCTGACAACAGCCTGTTCCACCATGGTCTTATTAAGCTCATCGTTGTTTATCATTTGAATTTTCATGGTGATAGTTGGAGGGATTTCATCGCCCATAATGGCTTTGAGGACACCGACCCTATACAGGTTGATAAACCTATGGTAATTGAAACCAAGCCCGAACTGCCTGTCTACTGCCTAAACCCTCGACCAACCCTCCTATCGACTTACCCGACACTGTAACTAAGAGTTCAGAGGCCATTAAAAAGCCTATGAGAAAAAATCCCAAGGAAAACCTTATTGCTAATGCCAAAGGGAAAAGGAATGCCCGGATAATTTTGAGAATGGCCAGAAACAAATCAAAACCCTCTATCGAGTCTAACCCTATCATCCTAAGTGAGGATTCTGATTCTAATATTGAGCATTTTTTGGCCAGTGAGTACCCCTACTCGTAGGGTTTATGTACCAAACCCCCTTATGATTTTATATCAAACCTACCCCCATGCCTAAAGGACGACCCTAAGTACCTGGGTATTAAATTGCCTCGTGAAACCCTCAATCATTTGTCCAAACCCTCGAAACCCACACAGTCACCCTGTAACCAATGAAATTCATCATTAGAATGATATTATATTGATGTTCCAATACTCCAATCGAAGATTCAATCACTGGAAGATCAAATTGCAGTCCTAACCAGTCAAAAAGCCAAGCTCCAAGCGACAGATAAAAAGAAAAAAACAACCGGCTCCATCCTGTTCAAAAACATGGAATCAGCCACGGCTGTTGTAAATTCCAAGATGGTATAATCAAGCAGCCTCGTCGCTACACAGGTATGGTTTTGACATCATTTTGTTTTGTAAATAATCTAGGTTGATATAATGATTTGAATTCAGTTTTTTAAATAGTTATGGTTACATCTTGAATGACTCTGTTATAATGCGTGCATTCTATATATAACTTTGATTTGAATAAAAAGAAATTTTGATTCAATATACGATCTCATCATTCCCAGTATATCAATCGATATATTTTGATTATATTTGAGTGGTCTGTGTTTAGATTTGATTGATTGGTTTGCCTTATTAAGTTGACAAAATTAATAGTTTGTCTTCGAATGGATTGGTTTGTATCTGATTTGAAAAGGAAATTTTTCATACTCAGTTTAGAACATGATCATGTTCGGATTTGATTTTGTTATGATCCATATGATATGGTTGGTAAACGATTTGATTGAGTTTGGTTGTTACGATATGCTCTGTCTTACAATTTTCAAAGTTGAAATATTGCTCTGTTAGATTTTAATTTGGGAAATGAACTACTCTATTTTTATAAAAACAATATGTTCATTTAAGTCTGTGCAGGTGTGCCCGAATCATGGAATGGATTCAATTCGCGACAACTATGCTAAACCCTATCCAATTGATTCGTTTGATTGGAACGATTTCGTTTTAATCAAATCCGATCAACCCTATTTGCCCAATTGGCCATAACAAATTATGAATTCTATTGCCAATAAATCAAGCCTGTTATGGTCTTATTTTAAATTGATTTTCGAGCCGAGTTTGAATTGATCTATTCCTGGCATGAACCGCTTGTTGTGTCAACACAGTCATAATGATTGGAATGATCTTGTCGAATTCATATTTCCTGTTGACAAGGCAGCGTAATAGTTTCTTGCCATTTGTTTTGATTATAATCGATTTCACAACTGTTGGATTCGATTGGTTTTGAAATGAATTGATTGACTGTGTTATTTTTACCAAATCTGGTTACAATTCGTTTGGATGAAATGATCTTGGTCAAGGTCAATCATTTTATAAAAACAAATGATCGGATATCTATAATGAACTCTGTTTGATTAATCTTGTTACGATTTTGTTATGAGTCAGTTATGGTTTGAATTCTCTCACAACCTAAATTGCTTGCTATACAGTTATCGTGATTTGAAAATAATCTTGTTCGATTTGATTATTTCTCCTGTTGATAAGACAATTATAACGAAGTGTTTACGATTTGTTTTGTTTTAAATTGAATATCAAAATGATCTCATAACTGATGGATTTGATTTGTTGAGAAACGATTACAATGTTGTTCCATATGATTTCATTTACCCGACTTATGACAATAACTAAAACATAGTATTCCTATCTCTGTATTCGGTTAAATGATGTGGATCCTGTTTGAGTTCATAATGGAATAACGATTTCAATTTATGATTCGTTCTCAAATAATTATTGGATGATAATTGAATTAAATCTCCTTAAAATATTTTCAATTAATTTCAATTCTGATTCTGTATCTTCATTTAGACTAGCTACAGAATCAGAGGATTCTGTAGCTAATCTAAAGAATTAAATTTTCTATCATTTATTAATAAAAGATCCTTCTAATTTGTTCATTTTTGGTCCTTTTTAGGTGAATTCGAATTGCATGGGATTTGATGGACAGTTTAGAGGATATTTGGATGTTTTAGTTTTATTTTAGTTTCCTAGTTTAGACAACTTTGGGATATCTCCCAGATTTCATGTAAACAGTTTTATAACTTCCACAGGGAGGCTTTACCCTGTGGAAAAACCTTTAAATACTTATTATTTTTTGTAATAAGGATCATCCTCGCTTGTGGGAGAACCAGGATAATGGATATCTAATACAGACTGAGACAAAAATTGATGTTCTGCTACAACTTTAGCTTTCATAATATCAATCTTTTGTTTCATGTTCATGTTATCAATTTGCATTTGCTTAATGACTACTTTAGCTATCTTAGTCTTCTGCAAATGATATGAATTAATTAATATGATCCATATCTGACTTCTTCCAGTATTTAAAAACATAGCAACTACTTGATTTAGTTTATGAATGACATATTTCTCTTCTTAATCAATTGGATTATTCTGTATAAGTCTTTGCATAACAAGTTTACCTAATTGTGGATATTTATAAATCATATAATTGTTATGATTTTTATGTCTTGTTTGTCCTGTAAACAAACTTAAAGAGCATTGCAGCTATCGTTTACGAGAAGCTTCTAGATTATTCGGTGCGGGTTTTCTCCCTCCGATCTGCTAGCACAGTCATCATACATAGGGCAAATATGGAGCATATTTCCAGGTTAGTTTGTGATTATTTTCGTTGATTTGATTAGATGCATTTATAGTTTAGATTAGCAATTTAGTTTAGTTATTTTTCTTCCTTATTTCTATTCATAAAATTATAAAAGAAACAAAAAATATCTCTTGTTGTCTTAGGGCAGAATGCAAATGAGTTTTTTAGGTTTTAATTAAATCTGTAAATTGTAGATATTGTACATTTTGTGAATAAGTTATATTGCAGTTAGTAGTTAGATAGTTAATTGGTTAGAGTTAGTATAGTAGTAATTAGTAGATTGTATATATTGAATTGTTAGTTAGTTTAGTTTGTTTAATAGTTTGTTTTAATTAGATTAGTTTATTAGTTAGTTTTGTTTATTGTTGATTAGTTTAGTTTGTTTTATTTAGTTTTAGTTAGATTAGTTAGTTTAGAATAGTTTTTCTTTTTTTTTGTTTTCTTAGGACCTTAGATCGGCTAACGGAGCCGCTAAACCCATCAAGGTGGTTCATCCCAAACGGCTTGGGTTATTAGACAACCCCGGACCGATTCCACTCTCTCAGTTGACGGACGGTTGATTTCGCCCGTCAACAAATGGTGCTAGAAGGAGGGCCGACTGACAAGCTGGCCTTGTAGGAGCCTTTATTTCAAATGTATTCAATTTCTCCCATGGCTCCCCAAATCACTATGTTGGAACACGCTTTCAACTTCTCATTACTCGATGTTCCCACCGAGACAGTCTCTTGCTTGTCCAAACTCACCTTTGATGGTGAAGGAAATACATATGATAAAGACCACCTTAACAAGTTTTGGTGAAAGTGCGTCAAACATAACATCTCAGATTTAAGAGTTTTATGCAGACTTTTCGCTTTTACTTTTAGAGGTCGAATCAAACATTGGTTTGAATCCTTTCCAGCATGTCACATTTTTTATCGGTTTCAATTTGTAGATGCGTTTCTAGATGCTTTTGAAATTTATGATTTTGATCAATTATGTGAAGAATTTCATACTTCACTAATCAACGACGATCCATCTTCAGAAGGATTTTTGACAAAAGTCTATCATATCCTCTGTAAATTTAATCTCAACGACATGTCATTGGCATTAAATTTCTTCTATGATGCTTGCATCCCTTCCATCCAGTCATGTTCAATCACGAATGAAGAACCAATTGCAAATCCTATCATTCAAATGAAAGAACAGTCTTCTTCGCAAGAAGAGAAAAATTCTTTTGATAATGTTGAACAAGCTAGGGAGGTAGAATCTATTGATCAGGCTCTTATTGACAACCAAATTGGTTTTTCCTTTGAATCATTGTATTTTCATTCTTCGAATAGTTTGGAAGATGATTCGTTTCTGGCTCAAGGTGAATACCCTCATTCTTGTAACCCATGCTCTAATCAACATTTAAAATCAATCATAGAAGAAAAATTAAGCAACGAAAATCTTCTTGAATGTTCTAGTACTCATATGGAACTGATTAGAGAAGAAGTTACACAACTAGAAGAAGAAACTTTAAACCTTCATCCTCAAAATGCACTTTGTTCATAGGAGAGACTAGATGCTTGTCACACAAATTTTGAATTATCTATCACACAAAAAGCAAATCCAGATGATCATATTATGTTGAGGAATTCATCACCAAAACAAAGTAAGAGTTTTAAAGAAAGTGAAGAGAATTGTCTTGAGAATACCATTGTTGAGTATCATAGTTCAAGAGATTCTTTTCATATGCTTATTTCTCATTCCTTTTATTCTTTATATCCTGATCTATTCCTGGATTCTGGTGGACTTGACACCCTACCTACACATACTACTATTTTCCACCACAATCATATCCTTTCGATATGCTAAATTTTGGTGAAATTAATTCCGAGCATAACATTGATAAAACCGGATTTGACTCTTGTTCACTTTCATCACTCATATGGGAAAAGGACATGTTACGAGATGATTTTACACAGTTTATGGTTGAAAAAGACAATGCATTATGTTTTATGGAGATCAAACATTCTAAGTTTCATACTCGTTCTTTTCTTAGCTCGAATCTTAATGTTGATGCTTCACATTTTGAAATGATCAATCACATTGAAGGAAACATTCAACCCAATGATCTAATTGATTGCAAAAATTCTTCTATGATGATTTTTCCATTGATATATTCGTTTCATCAAAGTCATGGTTTGCATCTGCATTTTTGTGACAGGATCTTAGAGTGGCTTGAATATTCATATATGAAAAAAAATCATAATAAAGATAAAGTTGTGCTTACTTTCTTTTTACCTAAGAATCTTGGAAGTAGGCGTGACATATTTCTTTTAGATCCTCTATGTGAAGAAATTAATGAGTACTTAGAGAACTGTCAGAAGGATGGGGCGTTTCAGCCTTGGCTAATGGTTATTCCATTTCCTCATAATCCTTACGAGTTTTTCAAAACTACTTACACTCACCCATGCCATTATGACCCTTATCATGACAAGATTGCGCAATGGCTGGAGGATTCGTACAACAAGAATATCTGAGGAAATGGTAAGATCATGCTTACTTTGTTTTTAGATGATGATTATGAAGGTAAGCGTGATATGTTTCTGTCATTTGTTGATATATTACCATTCTTTTTAATAATGCTTGATCTTGTTTTCATTGCAGGATTAGAGTTACTCTGATGGCTACATTGGAAACATGACTTCACGTATTATCCTGATGTGTTTAATAGTTAGGGTAGGTTTAGGAATAGGTTTTATTTCAGTTTGATTTCTCATTATTTCTCTTTGTAATAATGCAGTCATGCATGCAAGTGGGTGCACCACGAGAACCATAATACGACTGTTGTCAGGGAAGTCCTCTTGATCCTTTTTCTCTTTACTTCCAGTTGAACGTTTATTTTCAAAAACGCAGTATCGTCACGAAAATATTAAATGGAAAGTAAAGAGATAAATAAATCTAAATCAACCCTGATCCAAGGTACCATGAGTAGGACTGTTTTCCCATCACTCAGAATTTTCCTACTTTCTTTCAGTTTCCCAAGGGATTTGTTGCATGAGGTTTTCAGATGCACCTTCCGTACATATTTGTTTTTTGTTTTTCTTGTTTGGATTTCTTTGCTTTCCAATTTTTTCTCCGCTGGTGTGTTTTGATTTCTCCCTTATGCTTACTAGTTTTTGTTGTTGAAATACACATACCTTCATTATTGAACTGTTCAGACAAGGAAAACAAAAAATCCTTTCTCTGAAATAACTGCTGAGAAATTGTGTAAACATCAATTATATACTTCTGGAATTTACATCTGTGTCAGCAAAGACTATTGTTTGAAAGAAGTTAGCTGATTTCGATCTCTGAGTAAATCCTGTCATGATCATCTATTATCTTTTTACACTGTCCCCTTTCTGTAAAGGAATGACTCAGAGGATGTCTCCCTGTCTTAGGAAGTTGGTTTTGTAAACAAATCATCTCTGGATCTAAATAAAGGACAGTTCTAAAAAAAAAAAATTTGATGAGGTCTGAAAAAATATATTAAAATATCATGATTTTCAGCGTCACCCCACTCAGCTACATATCTACGAAAAAAAAAAAAAAATTTATTAATAAGAGTTGTGGGAAGTGCTTGTAAACCCACCGGGATAATGAACAGGTTTGCTGGCAGCGGGTAAATGCATGCATGATGCCAAGACAACTTCGTCGGGGTACTGAACAGGCCCACTGGTAGCGAAGCAATGTCGGGTATATGAAAATTTACAAAAAAAAACCTCTTTAATGTCCTTTATTCTGATCCAGAACTTCTTAACAGGATACAGATGTCAGAGTGGGTTAAATGACAACCCTTTCGAGGTTATGGACGCCTGCTGGAAGCAGTGGCTATGCCAACAGTATTGGAGATTTTATCTTTAACATCGTGACTTGTTGATCTTAAGATTGTTATCAGTTTTAATCTTTCGAATCAATGCTGGAATAATTGGTTAATGATGATGTTTGTATGATTTTCTGATTGTCATTTTTGAGTTGGAATTATCTTTGTTGTCCTAGTCTGAATTTGTTCATTTTGACAGAGATAACTTCTTCTACCAATGTGTCGCCATTGTTGGCAGCCAATTCACTTTTTTCTATTGTTTTATAAGTTGCCTACACCTATGTTTTGCAAACATCAATTGTTCGTTGCAATCTTTAAATAAACGACATTTTTATTTTCTGCGACGTTTACACATTTGCCTTCGTTTTGTTTTCACGACTGCAAGCGTGAAAACTTCTCCTTTTGAAGTCACATTTTGATCATTATCTGAACTATCAATATCTCTTTTTTCGCTATGCCTATTGCACTTACCTTTTATATATCATTATATAGCTGGAAAGACCCTTTGATCGGTACTCATGCTTCGATAGATTGTGTAATTTGGTTCTATTGAGTTTGTAAGGCATTTAGCATTTGGATTTTTACTTTATATGACTTGCCTGATCATTGGTTATATGAAAATGAATAGGGGTTATGATTAAATTTTATATATATATATGATATAATCCTTATGTTAATCTTTTCATAACTTTTGTCTTGTCGACTATATGAATATCGTTTGGCACCTTGGTTAAACTTTTGATTATATGAATTGATACATTGGTGCATAGTTGATTTTGGCTTTGATTTATAAATCGGGTGTTTAAACACTATGGCATAACATTTGCGCGCGTTGGTATACACTTTTGATTTCATTATTTGGGCGCATGATTCGATGGTTGAATTACCATTATGAATTGAACATCAATGTAAATCGGTGGTTGTACTTGGATAATCAATATTTTGCATGGCAGACTCCACCACCTTCGCATGCTCGCATTTATGCTTATCCCTTTTGCTCGTTCATTGTTGTTAGCTCGAGTAGCTCTGCTCCTGTGTGTGTTGGTGAATCCAAACCCTTCCCCTACCATGTGTTCGGCTCCATGGCACCACTCGTGCAAGTTGAGCCCAATGGCAATCAAGCCCTGTTAATGTTTGACAATGCCCGCCAAGATTTGGAAGACAGTGGATGGATTACCTTTGTAAAACGATTTGAGGGTTTTAAACTTTGTGTAGCATGACAGTTTGCCATGACCTTCGATGGCTATCAAGCCAAGGTAGGCGAAATACAGTTAGAGATTGATGAATAGTTTATCAGCTCAGCTACGGGGTTACCTACTTCGGGACAACATTGGTTTAAGAATTGCAAGGTCGAAAAAGTGACGTGGACATTGTTGTTTCTATCGCGCAAAGTCACCTCTTGTAACAGAGGTATGCCCGTATCTATGCTCAAACCATGATGGCATGATTTATTAATGCTAGTCAAGCAGTTCGTGACCTGTGAAGGTTGATACAGACTTGTGTTCCTTTACCACCTGCGTCTGCTGATGATTTTTATAGGGTATCCTCTAAACATGCCTTTCTACTTTCATCGGAGCCTGTATAAGATGTCAAAAAAATTTAAGAGGCACAAGGCTGACAACAACCTGTTCCACCATGGCTTATTAGGCTCATAATTGTTTATCATTTGAATTTTCATGGTGATAGTTGGAGGGCTTTCATCGCCCGTAATGGCTTTGAGGACACCGAACCTGTACAGGTTGATAAACCCGTGGTAATTGAAACCAAGCCCGAACTGCCTGTCTACTGCCTAAACCCTCGGTCGACCCTCCTATCGACTTACCTGACACTGCAACTAAGAGTGCAGAGGCCATTAAAAAGACTATGAGAAAAAATCCCAAGGAAAACCTTACTGCTAATGCCAAAGGGAAAAGGAATACCCGACTCATTTCAAGAATGTCCAGAAACAAATCTAAACCCTATGTCGAGTCTAACCCTATCATCCTAAGTGAGGATTCTAATTCTGATATTGAGCCTTTTCTGGTCAGCGAGTACCCCTACTCGCAGGGTTTATGTCCTTAACCCCCTTATGATTTTATATCAAACCTACCCCCTTACCTAAAGGACGACCCGAACTACCTGGGTATTAAATTGCCTCGTGAAACCTTTGATCATTTGTCCAAACCCTCGAAACCCACACAGTCACCCTGTGACCAATGCAATTCATGGTTAGAACGATATTATATTGATGTTCCGATACTCCAATCAAAGATTCAATCACTGGAAGATCAAATTGCAGTCCTAACTAGTCAAAAATCCAAGCTCCAAGCGACAGATAAAAAGCAAAAAACAACCGGCTCCATCCTGTTCAAAAACGTAGAATCAGCCACAACTGTTGTAAATTCCAAGCTGGTATAATCAACCAGCCTCATCGCTACACAGGTATGGTTTTGAGATCATTTTGTTTTGTAAATAATCTAGGTTGATATAATGATTTGAATTCAGTTTTTTAAATAGTTCTGTTTACATCTTGAATGACTCTGTTATAATGCATGCATTCTATATATAGCTTTGCTTCGAATAAAAAGAAATTTTGATTCGATATACAATCTCATCATTCCTAGTATAGCAATCGATAGATTTTGATTAGATTTGAGTGGTCTGCGTTTATATTTGATTGATTGGTTTGCCTTATTAAGTTGACAAAATTAATAGTTTGTCTTCGAATGGATTGGTTTGTATCCGATTTGAAAAGGAAAATTTTCATACTCAGTTTAGAACATGATCATGTTCGGATTTGATTTTGTTATGATCCATATGCTATGGTTGGTAAACGATTTGATTGAGTTTGGTTGTTACGATATTCTCTGTCTTACAATTTTCAAAGTTGAAATATTGCTCTGTTCAATTTTAATTTGGGAAATGAACTACTCTGTTTTTATAAAAACAATATGTTCATTTAAGTCTTTGCAGGTGTGCCCAAATCATGGAATGGATTCGATTCGCAACAACTATGCTAAACCCCATCCAATTGATTCATTTGATTGGAACGATTTCATTTTGATCAACGCCAATCAACCCTGTTTGCCCAATTGGCCATACAAAATTATGAATTCTATTGCCAATAAATCAAGCCTGTTATGATCTTATTTTAAATTGATTTTCGAGCCGAGTTTGAATTGATCTATTCCTGGCATGAACCGTTTGTTGTGTCAACACAGT
Organism: Picea glauca; assembly: GCA_000966675.3. Taxonomy (NCBI): domain Eukaryota; kingdom Viridiplantae; phylum Streptophyta; class Pinopsida; order Pinales; family Pinaceae; genus Picea; species Picea glauca. The sequence continues at coordinate 1,029,450 of JZKD02S1672663.1, forward strand.
CATAAGGATTGGAATGATCTTGTTGAATTCATATTTCCTATTGACAAGGCAGCGTAATAGTTTCTTGCCATTTGTTTTGATTATAATCGATTTCACAACTATTGGATTCGATTGGTTTTGAAACGAATTGTTTGACTGTGTTATTTTTACCAAATCCGGTTACGATTCGTTTGGATGAAATGATCTTGGTCAAGGTCAATCATGTTATAAAAACAAATGATCAGATATCTATAACGAACTATGTTTGATTAAACCTGTTACGATTTTGTTATGAGTCAGTTATGGTTTGAATTCGCTCACATCCTAAATTGCTTGCTATACAGTTATCGTGATTTGAAAATAATCTTGTTCGATTTGATTATTTCTCCTGTTGATAAGACAAGTATAACGAAGTGTTTGCAATTTGTTTTGTTTTCAATTGAATATCAAAACGATCTCATAACTGATGGATTCGATTTGTTGAGAAACGATTACGATGTTGTTCCATATGATTTCATTTACCCGACTTATGACGATAACCGAAACAGAGTATTCCTATCTCTGTATTCAGTTAAATGATGTGGATCATGTTTGAGTTCATAATGGAATAACGATTTCAATTTATGATTCGTTCTCAAATAATTATTGGATGATAATTGAATTAAATCTCCTTAAAAGATTTTCAATTAATTTCAATTCTGATTCTGTATCTTTATTTACACTAGCTACAGAATCAGAGGATTCTGTAGCTAATCTAAAGAATTAAATTTTCTATCATTTATTAATAAAAGATCCTTCTAATTTGTTCATTTTTGGTCCTTTTCAGGTGACGAATTGCATGGGATTTGATGGATAGTTTAGAGGATATTTGGATGTTTTAGTTTTATTTTAGTTTCCTAGTTTAGACAACTTTCGGATACCTCCCAGATTTCATGTAAACAGTTTTATAACTTCCACAGGTAGGTTTTACCCTGTGGAAAAACCTTTACATACTTATTATTTTTTGTAATAAGGATCATCCTCACTTGTGGGAGAGCTAGGATAATGGATATTTAATACAGACTGAGACAGAAATTGATGTTCTGCTACTGCTTTAGCTTTAATAATATCAATCTTTTGTTTCATGTTCATGTTATCAGTTTGCATTTGATTAATGACTACTTTATCTATCTCAGTCTTCTGCAAATGATATGAATTAATTAATATGATCCATATCTGACTTCTTCTAGTATTTAAAAACATAACAACTACTTGATTCAGTTTATGAATGACAAATTTCTCTTCTTCATCAATTGGATTATTCTGTATAAGTCTTTGCATAACAAGTTTACCTAATTGTGGATATTTATAAATCATATAATTGTTATGATTTTTATGTCTTGTTTGTCCTGTAAACAAACTTAAAGAGAATTGCAACTATCGTTTACGAGAAGCTTCTGGATTATTCGGTGCGGGTTTTCTCCCTCCGATCTACTAGCATAGTCATCATACACAGGGAAAATATGGAGCGTATTTCCAGGTTAGTTTGTGATTATTTTTGTTGATTTGATTAGATGCATTTATAGTTTAGATTAGCGATTTAGTTTAGTTATTTTTCTGCCTTATTTCTATTCATAAAATTATAAAAGCAACAAAAAATATCTCTTGTTGTCTTAGGGAAGAATGCAAATGAGTTTTTCAGGTTTTAATTAAATCTGTAAATTGTAGATATTGTACATTTTGTGAATAAGTTATATTTCAGTTAGTAGTTAGATAGTTAATTGGTTAGAGTTAGTATAGTAGTAATTAGTAGATTGTATATATCGAATTGTTAGTTAGTTTAGTTTGTTTTAATTAGATTAGTTTATTAGTTAGTTTTGTTTATTGTTGATTAGTTTAGTTTGTTTTATTTAGTTTTAGTTAGATTAGTTAGTTTAGAATAGTTTTTCTTTTTTTTGTTTTCTTAGGACCTTATATCGGCTAACGGAGCCGCTAAACCTGTCAGGGTGGTTCATCCCAAACGGCTTGGGTTATTAGACAACCCCGGACTGGTTCCACTCTCTCAGTTGACGGACAGTCGATTTCGCCCATCAACAAAGTGGGAGAATGGAATCATATTAGAAGCATACCTATGGGACATACAAGAAGCTATCAGCCAAGCATAGAGAATAACACCAAAGGTTGTCTCGAGATATGGGGACATCTCCAATTTTTGGGCTACACGACAAGCCATGTGGATACAACCAAGGCAGGATCTGGATAAACAGTGGCTATGGATGCACTACTGCATCATGAGGGTGATATCAATATGATCATCAGTGAATGGCCTAATGAATGGAGGATCCCAGCCATTCCTCGGGAGGTACTGACATGAACAACTGAAGGAGAGGCTACGCAGGCGGAAACACAGCCTCCGCAAATCCCAATACCCAATAAATGAAGAATGGGACAAATTAGGTCAACTCAGGAAGACGATGGGTCAGAGAAGATAGGGACCCAGAAGGGGAAGAAAGAGACCACATATCCAACCAATGGATAGCAGAAACAAGCTAAGGGAGCGCAGGAGACTTCCCCAAACCCAATCACATAAGAACTAGGGGGAACTAAGAGACCAGTTGTGCAAGCAACAAGAGCGCGCAAGAAATTGAAGGCACAACGAGCATAACCAAACTATACTATCACAGAGGATTATGGAGAGATGATTGCTAGAATGGTCCATGATTGTCTAGCAGAAGATTTCGATCACGCAGCACATCACAGGGATAAACTACAGAAAGAGCGAGCAGAAATGGGACAGTTCCTCAAGAAACTCAAGGAATCCCAGAGCACAAGTAGCAGCAGAGGTGTAGAGTCATGAAAAACATAGACCAAAGAAAGATTAGAGGTACAAGAATGACACCCAGTCCTTCCAATGCCCCATGCACATACAACGGTCTACATAAAACCTAGCATGTTGTGGATGGATGAAATCATGGGAAAGACACCACTGAAAGATTTGGACCACATCCAGTTGGTCCCAACATGGATTCCATCAAAGGCACTTTACAAATTCAAGGTTAGCATCGACCACAAGATGTAGTCTCAGGCACACAAAAACTTAGTCGAACTACAACAAGCAACAAAGAAGAGGGAAGCGCTGGAAACAGTTTGTGAGTAGGCTAAATATGAAACTCAGGAGGATAAAGAATGCAGAAACGAACTGGAACGTAGAGTGGGAGAAATTTTAGGAAACTTCCAAGCACTACGCAAGGAAATGAACTCCCAATAGCAGAGAAGATCAACCAGATTGCGCAAGAAATTGATCAATATCAGAAGGAGATCGAGAATCTTCGAGAACAGATTAGACCAACAACTCCACCAGAAGTGAAGGAGAAAAGGAAGCAGGAAGAAAAAAAGGAACTATAAGAGATAGAAAAATAGGTTAGCATGGCAACTGACTTGTTTAATAAAGAAACACAACTTTGGACAAGACTGGAAGAGGATCCATAGGTCCAACACTGGGACAAGGAAGAGGAAAGGATCAATGAAGTGATCCAAGAACTCAGTCAGACATAGAAGACCATACCAATCCCAGAATGAGTCAAAGGAATGCAATATATGAAGAAGATGCAGGAAGAACTTATCACTATGAAAACACAGAAACATGAGCGTCAGGCTCAAATAGAACTGTTGTAGGAATGGGTAGCAGAAGTACTCGCACAAGCAGAAGGAGCTAGAACATAGATAACACAGACCCAGATAGAATGTGCAATATTGGTGAGAAATGAATTGGGGGTTCAGGTAGTAGACACCATCAAGGAGAAGACCGTGCAGGCACTAACAAAAGCATCAAAATTGCAAGAAAAGTTCTAGACAATCACCAAGGAGATCGAGGAAGAACAGAAATATTATGTGACTCGGGATGAGTCACATGTCATTGTTGGGGGCCTGTTGGCACTAGAGCGAAGTGGAAAGAAGGATGATCGTGGGAAAGAAAGTGTGCATAAACTAAAGTAACAACTGGAGAAAGAATAGCATGCGTGCATGCAGGAAAGCATGCACAAGGAAAGCAATAGATGGAGGAAGAACAACACATGCATGGGAGGAAGAGCTAACGTTAGCAAGGTTAAGGTTTTGGTAATACATTGTAAATGGATGAAGAGCCTGATAAATATATATATATATATATATATACACAGGTATCATATAAGTAGTTGTTGTTATTCATTATTAGTCCTGATTATTGTAGCTATGCATGAGCGAATGTGATATGTAATGTTTTTGGCTGTGTGAATCAATTTTGTAAGTTGTTGAGCAAAGAAGAGAAGAGGGAAGGTAGATTTGAGGATTGGATCATAGGTTGTAGAGCCTGGTGCGATCTAGTTCACCTCATATATATCTTGCCCATAAGAGGGAAATTGTAAGCACATAGCGCCGAAAATGCAGAACTACCATAATAAATAAGCCAACAGCCAAATATTTGTGGACGTAGCCTAGGAGGGGGTGAACCACAGTAATATCTTTGTATTGTGATGAAGGCATGCATATCTTTACTTTCTTTCAACAATTAATGGTTAGTCTTGATGAATGAGTTAATACATTGTTATGAAATATGTTTGTGTTGTTTGGGAAATAACCTGTGAAACATACGTATGCAACCGTGAGGAATAAGTAGATTACACCCACAATGTGTAGTACATGGATTTGATTCATAAACCTCTATATCACACTCAATCCTAGGCTGTAAAGACTTGAGTCTTACAGCCACCCATTTAAAGCTATCTCATGTGAGACTGCGTAGTGCACCCTGTGTACTATGTTTCCTTCTGGTTTACTATAGGGGTCGATAGTTTTAGAGGCTTTGTTGGAAACCCAAATGGCATGAACCCCAGGTCAATAACTCAGATAGACCAGTAGAGAAGACCAACCAGAGAAGAGGAAAATCAACAGTTGGATTTCTGTGAAGCCTTGGCCTTTTTGTATTATCCATATTTTCAAACCTCACACTACACTGTTTTCTTGGGGAGGGTTCCTTCTTTGCTCCAGAATCAGAATTCTCAAATTTTACACATAATTATCTCCCCTCCTTAGTCTAGTTATCTCATTCTACATTTTCTTGATAGTTATATTCATTTGTGCAATTTAAATTCTTTCCTTAATTTATTGTTCCGCCACAAGGTCTACCTTCACATCTGGTATGGTTCCTTTGAAAAATCCTCCTCCAATTGTTTGGTTCTGAGCCAATCGTGGCTTGAATTCTTCATTCTTTCTTGAACTGGAGGCTCCCTGATTATCAATACTTAATCCTCCCAGCTACCATTATCAATACTTAATCCTCCCAGCTACCTTTGTACCTTTCCGAGTATAATGTCAGGGTCGACACCCATTTCAATCATAATTTATTCCATACCAGTGGACTTAGTCATTGCCTCCTCCAAGGTATCCATTTGGGAAGTTCTGATAGCATATTTCACATTCGGAGGCATTGCATTTTTATAAAAACCGAGTACGACTGGGCCATTTGGTCTTTTATCTTATGGAATCTTGCTCAAAGTTTTATTGAACTTGAGATTGAAATCTTGTATTCTTTCATTCTTCCTCAAACCAATCTAGGTGAGAAGGGTATGCTAAGCAATTGGAGGGGAAAACATACTCAGGAACATAGATTCGAGTTCATTAAATGAGTGGATCGATCTACTAGGTAATGTTGTATACCATTCATACGCTCTTCCTGATAAGGTTTGAAGAAATACCTTACCATGACATCATCATACTCAACATGATGAAAATAAAAAACATAAAGGAACAAATGGACATGCCTCTTTGCATCAATTGCTCTGTCTCCAGAAAATTCCTTTAGGGTACCCTTAAAGAGAACAGGGAGATCATGTTTCTCACCTAGAATATTTAGGGGGGAATCTCTTACCCTCCTTCGATTTTCAAATCTTGGGTTTCCTTGATTTCTTGCGGCATCTTTTCCACCTTCATGTCTCTCCTCATGATGCTTGTATCACAGTTGTTCATTTCTTTCTGCAATAACCGCAGATGTTCCAGGAGCATGATTTTCACTTCTTAGAATACAAATTTGCTTGATTTTACTTCTGGTAATGGGTCCCTTGTAATCATCCAGCTTCAATCTCAACCGTGTCCTTGTGCTTCTCTAGATAGCCTTTGATTTCTTCGGTCTTGTCTCTCTTCTCTCCTCTGTCTTCAAAGGATTTCTCTTTCTTCTTCTTGGACCAAGGTTTTCCAAGACCTTTCTAAATATTCACGGGTCTCATTTGTTGATATTACCAAGTTGTATAATTTATTTAGGATACTTCATTGGTTATTCAATCCAATTTCCAGGTGGGGCTAGTCGGCCTGGGGAAAAGTAAAATATTTTTTCTATAATGCTAGACCAGATTTCATATTTCAGTTCATTCCCCAGTATGGTTGCCAAAATTTTTGACACTTGAATCCATCAGGACCGAAACGACAACCTCATGAGGATGTAAATCCTCCTACGTTTTTATAGAGTTGGTACTCCTCTTTAATTTAAGATTTTATTAGGATTCTAAATATTCAGAATATGGGACTTTGCATAAGTCCATCGTAGTAATCAAAAAATTAAAATATTGCAAGAAAGATAAAGGGAAAATGTTTTCTTTTATTTTTAAAGAAAGTTCCTGAGAAGGGACCAGGAATCACACACTTCACACACTTAAAACAAATAAGAAAAATTTCCTCACATCCATCATAGTTTAAAATAAAAATTTATGATCACATAAAAATAAAAGAAGATGATATTCATGCATAAGAAAACTTTAACAGAGTGGACACATGGGAAGCTCAAATAAATATAATGATAGATCAAAATCAAATAATTTAGATTCTTAAATCAAGGTTACAAAGTACAGTCGATATTGTTCCCAAAGTAGCTCTCTTGAAATTTCTAAAAAATATATAGTCTATTACATATTCTTTTGAAATTTAAAATGTGTTTGTCTTAAATATTAGGATTGGGGCTCCCAAAAACCATAAAGAAAATAAATACAAGAAATAAGCTCTTAGAAGAAGGATGGTGGGTGATAGTAGAACATCAAGGCCTGGAAAGAAAAAAATGAGAAAATATCATTCTTTGGTTAAGCCTTTCTAGTGAAAGAGGTGGAATAACTAGATGAAGGAATTGATAAGAAAGAAATATGTGATCAACGTAAACTTACTATGATGGTCTCTCGTTGTCTTCACTTTCTTGTTGATTTCCTTTTATAGTTTTCATGAATGGTTACAGGAACCGTCTCAATTGTTTCTTTCCCCTCATTGGTCAGATTATCGATAGCTTTCTTGAACCATTCTTTGATATAAATTTTCATTGGTGTCATGTTGATTTCATGCTAGATTTTGATGTTGAAAAACTCTCCCTCCAAGTCCCTCGGATCAATGGAAATGCCATGTAATGCTTCTTCAATGTCCTAATTTTTTACTGAGTAGTCCACTAGCCAATTTTTTATGTCGTCCTCATCATATTCAAGAATACCATAGAACTTTTCAATTGACAACCCTTTAAAAATTTCAACTTGTTCGTCAAAATGTTGTTTTGTCAGGAACAACGCATTGAGGATTAATTTTGGGTCTTGGACTTCGTTAGTACTTATGTCTAAGTCTGAAAGTCATAATGTAGATCACAGATCTTTCGATGCAAAATGGATATCATGGAACTTGGAATGTGATAGCTTGAACACGCGAACCCACAACTGTGAAAACAGTTAAGTATAGGATAATACGGTGGTCGATCAGACTCATGATATGGTAGTATGGATGGAGATGAGGATCCACGACTCTGCAAACCTGCTAACTCATTTTTTTTGAAAAACAACTAAGTATAGTAACTAGAATGGGAAAAAAGAAGGGAGAAAAGAAAAGGGGAATTCAGGTAAGTACAGAAGAAGGAAAATAAATGGACATAAGAAATTGGGAAAATAGAAAAGGGGAGGGAAATTTTGGAAGCAGGAATTGATCTCAACATGTCTATATTTTCTTAGTGGGCCCTTTTCCCTATCACGGGAGCTCTAATTTGAACTTAATGAAATAATCTTGTAACCGGTTTTCCCTCTAGGGTTTTCCAGGGATTTATACTTGAAAATATTAGTGACTTGTATGTGAGATTTTGGTTTCCTATTTTATGCTTCCACGACATGTTTAGTTGATTACTCATTTGTACTTTTAGTAGATAAGGTGATTTTATTTTGAACTAACTGTTGAGTGTTGAGTTGAATAGGTAAAATATCAACATGTTATCAAAGCCAATACTCTAAAGGGAGGAAACCAAGAGCACATATCTCAACAGCTACAAGAATATCTATTATATCTACAAGAAGATCTAGTCAAATCTATAACTAGGAGGAAAAAAACAAAGGAAAAAATTTAGGAAAACAAAATTACTGAGGTAGAACATGGTTTTTTGCAGTTGGACAGAGGTGTACGCAAGCTGCAGTAGTGGAAATTGTAAATTCTAACCTTGTACAATATCTACTGCAAATCGATATTCAGAAAAGAACAGAAAAGATACAATGGCAAATACAAACATTACACAGAGATTTTTCACCTGGAAACCC
>JZKD02S1672663.1:1041602-1061594 GCA_000966675.3 Picea glauca
AAAACCCTAACCCAATGACCTGGATTAGTCCAAAACCCTAATTCCTTAACCAAAAATAGAAAACCATCGACAAAAAACCATGTGCCGAAAAACCACCTAATATCATGTGGTCCCGGAAATATGTCGTCCCGGAAATATGTCGGCCCGGCGAAAAAATGCCGGCCAAAAAAAAAAAAAATTCGGGGGCACTGCCCCCAAACCCCTGCACCCCCCTGCGTGCCTGGCGTAGGCGCTCAGACACTACTACTCATGCAAATAATATAATACATACCCAACAGAAATTGCATACATACATGGGTTATAGTGGTGATAGTTTCATACATACACAGGCTGCAGTGGAGATAGTCGTGTACAGGGCTGTACATGACAATACAGTGGTAGTTCATAGAGGGTTATTAGATCAGATCTTGGAGATGAGAATTGGATTGTGATATGAGGATAGGTTGTATGGGGTTTCCAACTACAGTCTTTGGAAGGAGAGAATCATGTTGGAGATGATGGAGGATGTGATCTTGGAATTTTCTAATATTAAGATAACTCCACCATCAAATGTAGCATATATGATCATGCATAATCAGAGGGATGTGTAAGCCATGTGCACAATTCTATATGGAGTGAAGGATATTGATCCCTCATTTATCACAAAAGAAAATAGCATGGGACATGTGGGAGGCTTTGAAGAGTTTATTTTAGAGAAAGAATGGGAATCACATAATGGTGTTGAGAGAGAATCTTAGGGACATGAAGATGATGTGATTAGATATTGTCAAAAGTCATCTCACTCTCAATTCGACAAGAAGGCCATGAGAAAAGTCAAGTTCTTTTCATGTCACAATTTTGGACATTATTCAGGTCAATTTCCACATAGGAAGAAGGGTGGGAAGGAAACACAACCACATGTAGCTGCATCGACAAAGACTCAAGTGGATAAGTTTTGCAATAATTTTGAATGGAATGAATTCTTACCTATTCCCCATACTTCCTTGAGCACCATACCAACTGGTTCAGGGTTGATATATAGTGGAGAAACATGTCATATGAAAGGAGCACGAGAGGTGTTCAAGAGGTTCACAGAGTTTGACTCAAATATGCTTGTGGAACTTGGTATGGGGACCAAGTATGCAGTGAACGGGTTTGGAATAGTTCTAGTCTTGATGCAGTCAGAAGGCACATTGAGAGTGTCAAATGTGCTATGGGTTTTATAACTTAAGAGGGGTGTGGTCTCAGTCTCAGTCATTGAGAAGAAGGGATATGAGGTCTTATTCTGAGATGGACATGAATTTGTCATGCCCATAGGATCTAGCTCAGACAAATTGGTTTTTGTTTGAAGTTAGAAAGAGAAAATTATATAGGATAAAGGGATATCCTATGCAAGAAGTTGCAAGCAATAGAGTGACAGATAAAAAGGATAATGTAGTTATGAAGGTTGAATAACTCATAGGGAGTCAACCTTCAGGTTCATGTGGGAAGGAGGAACCTTCAAATTCTCTCGAGAATCATTCTTGGTATGAGATGTCCATGTAGGATTCCTAGGATAAGGAGGATTCTAGGAGCATGATTAGAGGGAAGTATTCAAAGACAGGTATAAGCGATATGGCAGGGATAATTTATGTGTCAGAGGGAGAATCTGATCAGGTGGATTGGAGAGCATGCATGGTAGCAGATCTGGTAGGGAAGACAGAGACAACTCCAGGTGGGAGAGGTACCTTCCTTGCTAATAGGGATTGTTGATGTTAGTCGTAGCATCAGACAGGTTCTTCCACATTGACATGTTTCTAGCATGTGGAAGTCATCGAAATCCTTCTATCCTTAAGTTTACTTTAGTTAAAGGAATAATTAAAGTAAGTGTTTTTATTAGTGAATTGAGTTATTAAAGGAAAGTGATAAAAGTAATTATCATGTGATCTAAGCATGTAAATATTAAGTGGGTGTGAGAAGTAATCTCAACCTTCAATCACTTTGGACATTGAATTTAGATTATAACTCATGATTATAAAAGAAAGGATAGGGTGAAGGAATAAGACACTTGTGTGAGATACACTTGCGAGAGACTTTGGTGAGAGATCAAGGTCGATACTTTCAGTGAGATGCCAAGGTCAAGGATATAAAAGAAGCACTTTTTTCTAGTGTGAGGAGTTTAGAAGAAAAGAATGACTTTTTCTTACATAAGAGTAAGGAGATATCACTATTTGGGTGAAGATATTTCCAAGGTCAAAGACAACAATATCTGAATCAAAATTTCCAAGGTCAAAGACAACAACAACAAAATCAACATCAGAATTTCCAGCCTCAAAGAAACAGAGGGAGAAGATAAAATGACAAAACAAGCATACAATGCTATTACTGCAAAAAGTATGGGCACTATGAATCTGAATGCAGGAAGAAGCAGTCAGATCAAATCTCAAGAAGAGCACATGTGTCAAATCACACGGGAGAAAACTCAAGAGGTATTTTTCTTTCGTGCCACAAGACTAAACAACAACCTAAAGATCTCTGGTTGCTGGACAGTGGATGCAGCAGTCACATGATAGATAACAAAGAATTACTTTCATGCATTGATTCTTCAATCTCATCTGATATTACACTTGGAAATGATTACTTAGTCAAAGTTCAGGGAAAAGGAATTGTTCTTATTCTTACTAAACATAATGTAAAGAAAGACATAAACAATGTCTATCATGTTCCAGATCTGAAACATAATTTGTTAAGTGTAGGACAGCTCATTGAACATGTCTATAAGGTACTTTTTAAAGGAGCATCCTGCAAGATATATGACAAATACCCTAGCACAAAATTGATTTCTGAAATCCATATGACTCCAAATAAGATGTTTCCCCTTACCCTCAGAACTACAAATCTGATTCAACCATATGCACAAAGTGCATCAACCCTGAATGAAACTATTGTTTAGCATACAAGATTTGGACATCTACCATTTCAAAGTCTAAGTTTTCTTCAAAAGAACTCCATGGTCAAAGGTCTTCCTATCTTTAAAGAGAAAATTCCTCCATGCGAGTCTTGCATACTTGGAAAAAATAAGAGAATTAGTTTTTCACAGTCTTCCAATCAATCCAAACAACATCTCGAACTTGTTCACACTGACCTATGTGAACCAATGTAAACAGAGTCAATAGGTGGTAGCTTTTACTTTCTAACGTTTATTGATAATTTCAGCAGAAAAATATGGATCTATTTTCTCAGACACAAGTTTGAAACTTTTGCAAAATTCAAAGAATTCAAATCAGAAGCTGAAAAACAGAGTGGAAAATATATCAAATCACTCAGGTCAGATGGAGGAGGAGAATAAAACTCCAAAGAATTTGCAAATTTCTGCAAATCACAAGGCATTATCATACAAACAACAGCCAGATATACTCCACAATAGAATGGAGTGGCTGAAAGGAAAAATCAGACCATAATGAATATGGCAAGTACACTTCTTAAAGAGAAAAGTTTGTCAAATAGGTTTTGGGCTGAAGCAGTAGCATGCTCAGTTTATCTCTTGAATAGATCACCAACCACAATTCTAAAGATGAAAGTTCCTCAAGAAGCATGGAGTGGGACAAAGCTAAATGTAGCACATCTAAGGACATATAGATGCATAGCATACGCTCACATACCTTCCGAATTAAGGAAGAAAATTGATGACAGAAGTGAGAAATGTATTTTCACTGGATATAGTGAAACATATAAAGCTTACAGGATTTACAATCCAATCACCAAGAAACTAATTCTCAGCAAAGATGTAAGATTTCTGGAAAATCAATTCTGGAATGATTTAGAAAACCAACAGATGGCCAGTCAAAATCCATTGCTGCCAAGTTCTGAAAATGAAGAAAATTCAGGATAGAAAGTACCTCAAACTACTCTTCCAAGATTGCAAGTACAAAGGCAACCTAAACACTCATAGGATAACTCAACTTCCAACAGAGAATCATTCTCTGAAACACAAAATCAGAGAACTCGAAGTTTGAGAGAAATCCATCAGCAGTTGGATGACTTTGAACAACACAACCTTTTTGCTTTAATGTCATGCCAACCTACATCTTTTAAGGAAGTAGCTAAGGAGCCACATTGGGTTCAAGCCATGAACCAATAAATTGACTCCATTGAGAAGAACAAGACATGGGATGTTGTTGATTTGCCAAGTCACAAGAAGAGTATTGGTGTCAAGTGGGTTTACAAAACTAAACTCAATGAAAAAGGGCATATTGAAAAGCACAAGGCAAGACTTGTTGCCAAAGGATTCTCACAACAACCAGGTACTGATTATGGTGAAAATTTTTCTCCAGTAGAAAAATTAGACACTGTAAGGACTCTATTGGCCATAAAATCCCAACACAAATGGCAAGTATACCAGATAGATGTCAAGTCAGCATTCCTGAATGGTCTTTTAGAAGAAGAAGTTTATGTCGATCAACCTCCTGGATTTGAAGTCCAAGAGCACCCAACCAAAGTATAGAGATTGAATAAAGCCTTGTATGGCTTAAAGCAAGCTCCAGAAGTCAACAGAATTGACACTTATCTGATCAAAAGTGGTTTCAGCAGAAGTCAAAATGAGCCAACTCTTTACACCAAAATAGATCAGCATGGTAAAATTTTGATTGTATGTTTATATGTTGATGACATGATCTATACGGGAAATCTTGAGTTAACAGATTTTAAACATGCCATGCAATCTGAGTTTGAGATGACAGATCTTGGAATCATGAAATATTTTTTAGGGATTGAGGTTAATCAATCAACCAAAGGCATTTTTGTCTGTCAGCAAAAGTATGCAACAGACATCCTCAAAAGATTTTGCATGGAAGAATGCAATCCAGCAGAAACCCCCATACCACTAGGCACAAAATTGAGCAAGAATGATGAAGGTCCTACAGTGGACTCTACCCTGTACAAAATTTTAGTAGTCAGTTTGTTGTATCTTATAGCAACTATGCCTGACATTATGTATGCAACCAACCTTGTTTCCAGATTCATGGAATCCCCCAAAGATTCTCATTGGAAAATGGCAAAACAAATTTTGAGATATGTTGCAGGAACTCTCAATTTTGGCTTATGGTACACTAAATCTAATAGTAATCAACTTTCTAGTTACACAGACAGTGATTTTGCAGGCAGCTTAGATGATAGGAAAAGCACATCTGGACATGTTTTTCAACTGGGCACAAACCTAATCTCATGGGCATCAAAGAAGAAGCCAATTGTTTCAATATCTTCTGTAGAGGTAGAGTATGTCGTTGCTACCTCAGCTTCTTGTCAAGATGTGTGGCTGAGAAGAATATTGAAAGATATGTCACATACAAAAAAGGATCCAAATCCTATTTTTTGTGATAATACTTCAGCAATTGCTTTATCCAAAAATCATGTGTTTCACAAGAAAAGAAAACACATTGAAACTCGTTTTCATTTCATATGCAAGCTAGTCAATAATGGTGATATTGCACTACAATTATGTGGTTCTTGAGATCAGCTTGCTGATATCTTTACAAAGCCACTAGGAAAGTTAGTTTTTTATTTTCAGAGACAACACTTAGGCATAGTTAGTGCTGATGTTTGTAACTGTTGAGTTTAAGAGGGAGTGTTAAATATAATGTAACCTCAACACTCTGACTGTACACTGCTAGTTGTCTTGGCCAGCTGTACTTTCTATTCTTGATTTGCTTCAGCCTATTTAGCTTATCTATTTCCCATTGCATTGTAATCTCTTCGGTTCTTCATATATTCTAATATACTTTTTTCTGTTCTATTCTTTCTCTCTGCATTTCTTGCTTCACAATTTATCGGGATGGTCCTGGTTATGTAATCCAATGTCCAGTTCAAATTGGAATGAGTTACGTTTATAACTTCACCATCGTAGGACAGAGAGGAACTCTGTGGTGGCACGCACACATTTATTGGTTAAGAGCTAGTGTACACGGTGCTATCATTATATATCCTAAGCCACACGTTCCCTAACCATTTCCCAAGCCATACAAAGAAGTTCCCATTATTCTGGGTAAGTTTATATATCCTAATTCCTTATGGATGATATGGACTTTGTAACTATGGAAATGGCCAATGGTCAATGGTCAGACCTCATCTCTGATGGAATGGAATTTAATTTAATATTTTTAAATGTTCTTCTTCACTTTCCATGAGAATGGTGGAATGCAGATACCAAGAACCTAGAAGGTTATTCAGCAGGCTCTCTCAATAGGAGGTGGTCCACAGGGGGTGGTCCAAATGTGTCTGATGCCTACACTATAAACGTATTTCCTGGACCACTTTACAATTTCTCTTCTACTAATGGTAATTTTATTTAATTTTATTTCAAGAAACTTGTTTATTTTATTTATTGTGTAGAAATGAGGATGACATTCATTGATTCACCATGCCATGCTATGTAGATATATTTGCTTTGAGTGTAGTTCCTAGGAAGACATATCTTCTTCGATGCTGCACTCAATGATGAGTTTTTTCTTGCCATTGCAAAACAAAATTTGACTGTGGTGGAGGTAGATGCAGTTTATGTCAAGCCTTTCCAAACAGACACTCATGTTATAACATCCGGCTAGACCACCAATGTGTTATTCACTAATAATTCTACTGTTAATGTTGGCGGACTTAAATAGTTTTTCATAGCAGTCTGTCCATTTGTTACAGGTGGTGGAACATTTGATAACTCCATTGTTGTAGGAATTGTAAGCTACAATGTTCTCAACTCTACTAACTCCTCCACCATTATGATGCCAAAACTCCCAGCCCTCAATGACATAGCCTTTGCAGCCAACTTTAGTGGAAAACTTAGAAGCTTGGCTAACTCACAATTCCCAGCATTGGTTCCTCAAAGGGTGGACAAGAAGTTTTTTTTATGATTGGTCTGGAACTGAATCCTTGTCCAAAGGGGATGGGAAATGCCACATGCCAGGCACCCAACATGACTGTGTCTATCAATAACATTTCTTTTGTTCTTCCAAATACGGCTCTTCTTTCAATCCCACTATTTCAAGTTCAAGCAGATGAAAGGAATCTATAAGACGAATTTTCCATACAATCCTCCATTCTCATTCAATTACATGGGCACTCCATCCAATAATACATAGGCTATGAATGGAACCAGAGTGAAAGTCCTTCCCTTCAATGCAATCGTTCAGTTGATTCTTCAAGACACCAACATTTTTAGCACAGACAACCATCCTGTCCATCTCCACGGTTTCAATTTCTTTGTGGTCGACCAAAGTGTTGGAAACTACAACGAATCAACTGATACACCAAAATTTAATCTCATTGACCCTGTCTAGAGAAACACTATAGGATAAAATACACCAAAGAAAGTAGCCACGCAGGAAAGGAGGATACATATATTAGGGTTTAGGTTATGCATAAAACAATCCTTGGCATGATGTGAGAGTTCAATGAAAGTCAAGTTGTTTTCGGTTATGTTTTTTCATGTATTACAAGAGGCCTTCATTACATATATAATCAAACATTAAGCATCGGGATGCTATGTTTTCAAAACATATTTAGGAAATCCCATTCATCATAGAGTTATTAAAACAATTATTTTCTTTAATATTTAATTATTTAAAGGAGTGCTTTGTTAAAATTTAATTTAGGCCCAACAATATTAGAGTACACTAGACATGATCCGTAATGAGGTGATCTAATTTTTAGATATTCAAGCTTTGTATTTGGAATGCAAAGGAAATGTTCCTTCATCATAAAGTTATAGGAACATGGATATAGTTGTTGAGTTTGATTACAAACTTAGATTTTTCAAGACTTTAAAAGAGGTATATGGTTAATCTATGAATTTTGGGATACTTTGACTAAATGTTTTCAATCATTATTTTTTATGAAATATACTTTATAATATGGAGATGTATCATTCTTTAACTAAATTACAATCATTAGTTTTAATGGAATATTCTTCATGATATGAGGATGTATCATTTAAGAATGGACTATTCATTAAATAGAATAGAGAAAATAATTGTTGGTGCGTAGTGGGCAGACCTGGAGTTCAACATTAATTCACCAAAAAATACCAAGATATCGACCCTTTCGACATCACCCATAGGCAGGTGAAGTCTCATTGGAGGTACCTATGGGGACTGCAGGAACCAGGCTTCTGCAGTCATGAAGGGAATGTAGACCATTCTAACATTCATTCTTACTTAACATCCACTTAACATGCAATATACCCTGTGCGTGAAATCATAACAACATCATAACATATGACATATTCATCTTACTTAACCATTCAACACATGCGCATAACCATGAGATACATATTCATATTAACCATCCATGCATTACATGTGCACCATAAACATAACATAAAAGAAACACATCACAACATACATCATGATACAAAGATTTAACGTGGTTCACCCCAAACTGGGCTACGTTCACAATGACTGGTTTCTTATATTATTCATTTAGGTTCAACCCTTACAACTGGTGCACATTGAGCTCAAATAAGATACATTAGTTCTACCCAAAATACCATAGTCGTCGAATTCAAGAATCAACGAATTCAACTCCACATTGTGTGCAAAATTTTGAGTCTATCTTCTCATTTCCAATCCCTGGAGAATTTCCACAAGAACAAACTCTACTTTTGATAGGTCCAAAAATTCTTTCACAAAACTATCCATCTCACGCATACAGTGCACACTTAACTTATTTTATCATTTGTCACTTCTATCTCATCCCTGACTCTAATCACTACCCACTACCACTCCTTACTTTATCAACTAAATATTTTCTACCCAAAACCCATACATATTTATACATTGATGTTAGGGCTTAGCCCATCTCAAAATGGACCAAATGGCCTAACTACTACTAACTAAATTCCGCCTTCCACACTCTGGCTCCTGAATATGTGCTAATTGACTTCCGCACATGCTTCTCCTTTGTTGACTTGTCACGTGGTTTGCTCCTGTGTGATTCCCAAAACTTACCCAAAATTTCCTACTCCAATAGATCCCCAACAATCACCTATGGCTTTCTTTTAGGTCTCTATGAACTTTTGGAATGTCTCCCTTGCAACTATGATGTTTTCTCTTGTTTGTGCTGATATCTCTTATGTAGTAATGCTAACTTAGGATGTTCTTCCTAGGTAGTGATTGAGTCGAATAAGCGAGGAACTCCTTCTTAACTTTCTACTTCAATCTAGGTAGATGGTTTTCTTGTTTCTCAAGTATCACTAATATTGCAATACCTAGGTTCTTCCTACGCAACACATTATCTTCCTTTGTTCTTCGTGTTCCTGATCTTTTTCTTGATCCTTTTCAGTTTATAACCTCGCTGCCTTCCTATTTTGGGGAAGCTTTCCAACCTTAGATTTGCTTATTTTTGCAATGTTTCGATCTTTAGTTCATGAGCTTGTTTTTTCACCCTCATCTCTTTTTCTGGTGTTGTTGCTTGCTTACCACACTGCTTCTTTGTGGCTCTTGTGGAAGCTCATGCTTTTGTTGACACCATAACACTTTGAACCACACCCGAAATTTTATGTAACACACTCAGATTTCTCTACACCACTGGCTCGTTGTTCTCTTGAATAGGCTTTCCTTATCGCCCATTTTTATACTATTATAGACTGTTGTGATCTGCTATCTTCCTTTTCATGTCCACCATTTCCAGTCCCATCTCATTGCACTCTCACGCAGTGCTTTCCATATTCTGTAATAATTTCAGAAGTTCATAGAGAGATGGAAGCAAGCTTGAAGTGGCTTGGGATGAGCCACGAGTGAGTGTTGGGGGCTTGTTGGATTATAACATTTTGGGTAAGTTTTGGGAATCGCATAGGGGCAAACCGTGCAACAATTCAGCAAAGGAGAAGCACACGTGGAAGAGAGTTAGTGCATATTTAGGAGCTAGTGCATAGAAGGTGGAAGTTACTTAGTAGTAGTTAGATCATTTGGTCCATTTTGTAACAGGTTAAGCCTAATATCAATGTATAAATATGTATGGGTTTTGGGTATAAAGTAGTTAGTTGATAAAGTAAGGAGTGGTAGTGGGTAGTGATTGGAGTCAAAGATGAGAGAAAAGTGACATATGATAAAAGGAGTTAAGTGTGTGCTGTATATGTGAACAGATAAGGTATTTTGGGTAGAAATGATGTATTTTATTTGAGTGCAGTGTGCACCAATTGTAAGGATTGAACCTAAATGAATAATATAAGAAGTCAGTCATTGTGGCTGTAGCCCAATTTGGGGTGAACCACGTTAAATATTTGTGTCATTATGTATGTTGTGATGTGTTTATTTTATGTTATGTTTATGGCACACACGTAATGCATGTATGGTTCATATGAATATGTATCTGATGGTTTTGTGCATGTGTTGAATGGTTAAGTAAGATGAATTTGTCATATGTTATGATGTTGTTATGATTTCACACATAGGGTATATTGCATGTTTGTTAAGTAAGAATGAATATTAGAATTGTCTACATTCCCTTCATGACTGCAGAACGTTGTTTCTTGGAGTCCCCATAGTTACCTCGGGTGAGACTTCAACTGCTTTCGAGTGATGCTAAAAGGGTCAGTATCTTGGGATTTGTTGGTGAATTAATGTTGAACTCCGAGTTTTCCCACTACGTGCCAACAATCACCAAGCTCATCCCTGTGATAATCATTAAGACATATATGTTAAAGACTAATTTCAAGAAATATAACTCAAATATTTTCCTCCTTCCTAGATCAAATTTAATTATGATAGTGTTGTTATAATTTTCCATTAATGCAAAGAAGTTGCATAGTTAGAGATGTTAAAAATTACAAGTGTACAATGATATAGTTGAACATTAAAGATAAATAAATTACATATGTCAAAGATCAAGACACCAAATTCAAGTGGTAGAATCCTTAAAGAGAGGATTACATCCAATACATCATTTTCTTTACCATATCTCTCTATTTATTACGAGAACCAAATAAATACAAAAAACATAATCTCCATAAACACTAAATGATATTATATTATTATTCAATGGTACACAATTACAATGAGGGTCCTCATTCTTATAAACAACTTGACAGACCGAAACCCTAAAAGATGAAAACCCTAATATTTTAACCTAAAGTCACTAAGGTGACTTTATTACATGGGTAATCCTTATACCTCTAATACTATTGTGTGAAAATGACCCTCCATGATCTTTAAATAGAGATCAAGACCGAGTAGGTGAAAGGACACAAATCAAGTGTCAATATAATTGAGAATAGGAAGATCATCAGATCACCTAAATGCACAAGGTAGAATTGTCAGATAACTAATGTACAAAAATGCATTAAAGAAACAAGTAATTATATCACACATGACTAGCGCATTGGAACAAATTAGTCTTATCATTCCCCTAATTTATAATATCATAACATCATCTCATACAAACAACTTGTGGTATGACAAAGGATTTACAAAATGAAAGAAGGTGAAGAAAGAAGGAATTACACCTATCCCCCTCTAATGACAACTCACTTCACACCTAACATAAAGTGAATATGAAGAAACTTGGCTTATATCAAGGGATTTCTGAATATATTTACATCTTCATCTTTGGTTCATAAACAAGCGAAGTCAACAACCTAATCATGTATAAGCTTATGAATAAGATGCATGTGTATCTCTATGTTCTTAGTGCATTGATGTTGAATTGGATATTGACCAAGCATGATTCCATCTTAAGTATTGAAACCTAAATTGGTCTAGTGGGGTTACTGGAAACAAAACTAAAAAAGGATCTGTCAAATCCAAAGTGCTTCATAGTGAGTGAAAACTGCTGCTAGATATACCACACCTCAACTGAAGAAAGATAAATGACATCATGTTTCTTTCATGACCAAGTAACATGACTAGAACCAAGTTTCCATACATAACTTATATTGGACTTTTGATCCCCATGGTCACTAGCACAGTCAGAATCTACAAAACCAGTGGAAAATATGTTGAACCCCCTAAACTATACTGAATGCCAAACTAAAATGTACCTCAAATGCACTAAAATATATGTTTTGTTGATTTCCAATGGCTCTCATGTAGATCTTGCATAAATAGATTCCAAGGTCGAGGATGACAAAGAAGGACTTTTTCTAGTGAGGAGTGTAGAAGAAAAGAAGGACTTTTGCTTACATGAGAGTGAGGAAATCTCGCTCGTTGGGTGAATAGATTTCATACAAGTGTTGATGCAGAGAGGGTTGGATCACAAAGGCATGTGATTCAAGATTTTGGATAGGTGTAGAAGGATTTTCATACAAAGTTCATACAGGTCAAGGAGAAGAGAGAGAAGAGGTAGTTGCAGGTGCATTTCAGCTGATAGAATACAGTGGAAAGTGTCGCATCGTACGTAAGTTGTCGTACATAGTTTTTGTACATGAACATGGGTTTTAGTGGGGACAATCACATATGTAGGTAGGTTTGCTAAAGGAAAGGTGCATACACCTTAAAAAGCATGCATGTTGGAACCCGCAACATGATTCAAACCCTTGTTCTGATGGAGAGCGTACTTGCTCTGATACCATTGATCCATATCTCAGGGGCTGGGATCTAGATGGATTGAATGCCGAGAGAGGAGGATCTTAGACATGCCAATATTTCATGAAAAGAAGCATGGACAAAAAAAAACATGTAAATGAAGTACTTGGGAGGTGAGGCTCAAAGAGGAGCCTCACCTCTAAAACTAATTACAAGTAAATCACTTAGAGCTAATTAATCTCACAATGAACAATAGAAAATATGAGAGAAGCCATAAATGACTAACTTCATATTATGAGAAGGCTTTCTAGGCCTTTATATAACATTACAAAATGTTCCATTGGATAAAGTCAAAAAGAGCTCATTAAATGAGTCTCTATTATTAGTATAATAGATCTAACTACCCAACTAACTAAGTAGTGGAAAATAAAACCCGATACAATAATGGAAAGAGCTCAGTAAATGAGTCTTTAGTATTATAATAATATATCTAACTACCCCGATAACTAAGTAGTGGAAAATAAAACCCAATACAATAATGGAGAGGTGAGACTCTCTTTGACCCATACGGGAAACCTGTTAGCCCAATCAATTAATGAGGAGGTGGGCATCTCCTTGATCCACATGGACAATCTATTAGATTTATAGATTTATGACTTTTGCATTCGAATTTAGACTATATACCCCCTGAAATTTGGATCACTAATCAATGATAATTTACTTAATAATGATCATATCAACAACCTTCAAGTGTTACTAAAAATTTGATAGTAATGAACTATAAAGACTGTTATTCTAGTTTCAACACTTACTTAAGCTATAGAAATATGAAATATCAAAGCAGATATGCAAAATTGGATTCTAGTTGTTGTTGTCCCATTTGAGTTTTATTCTACTTCATGATCATGTGTTTTTGAAGCACCACTATCTAAAAGACATACTCTTCATCCTTTGACTCCTTTCCATTTTCCTGGGGTGAGGACTCTTCTATGTAAACTGCATGTGCATGATGATTTCCTTGTTCATCCTTATAGGGACATTGAGAGGCATAATGTCCCAACTTCTTACAATTGTATAATTTGACTTTTGATGCATCCTTCTTATAACGTGGTCTTTTAGCTTTCTTCGGACTGACTTCTCTTCTTTATTTCCTTTTCTTCACATGAGCGGAAAGAGATTGCTTTTGATCATCATTTTTCTTATGAGGTTTGAATATTAGCCTGGATTCTTCTTGGGAACAATCAGACCATAAAATGTTTAACTTGGGAAGTTTTCTTCTTCTGTAAATTCCTTGAATAAACAGGTCCTAAGAAGAAGGAAATACATTGAGTGTAGTAGTCTCAAGTTCAACATCTTCCACTGCATCTCCAATAGCTGCTAACTGGTCCTTAATCTATGAGATTCTCATGAAGTAATTTGACATTGTTTTTGACTTGTTCATTGTCACTTTTCTAAGTTGATGCCTTAGAGTAAGATTCTCATTGGTGTTCTTACTTTCATAAACTATGGTTAGAAAATCAAACATTTCATTCAGTGTATTTAGTTTTAATACATTCGGTATCAGATGATCCTTGATTGAGTCTGTCAAGATCCTCTTGGCCTTGACCTCATTCTTCCTTAACTTTGCTTTGGTGTCTTCTTCTTCTAGTTCTAGAAGCACCTTCTTGACATGATCCAATAACTCATTCTCTTCTATAATGATAAGTACTCTATGCTTCCAGGATATGAAGTTATCTTCTCCATTCAATCTATCCTCAACTCTCATATTGGTTGACATTTTTGTTGGTAGAAACCCTAGATCTAAGAAATTTCAAATTTCTGAACTTCACAAAACTACAACCAGAGTGTTGGAGGGGGTGTGCTAAGGTAGGATGAACTTCTCTATGTTGAAATTATTCCCAACGCTTTGGAGCTAGTGCTCAACGAGATTGAAAAATATATTACAATGTAGCGGCAAGGTATTGCTGCAAAAGATCTTCCTTCCAATGGTTAGATCGTTCCAAAGGTAACCAACTCTGATACTATGTTATATTTTTATTAACTTTATAGAGCAATTAGGTTTACCAATATATTTAGATATTCTTTCCACATTAACATTTATATCATGTACTGAAAATAAGAGTAGTAAAAAGCACAAGAAGACATGAGAATTTATTCTGGGAAAACCCCAAATGGGTAAAAACACAACCAACTGTTCGTAGAGAGAGTTTTTTCAAACAATTCCAACCATGAACCAACAGATAAACCATAGCACAATGGCTAGATAAAGATACAACCAAAAATACCACCTCAACTGCAACAACAACACCATACAATAATAGCGCACCTCTTCCAAGGGTAGTGCACAAGAGAGAGAGTTACCACAAAGAATAACCAAGATCCTAGATGTTGCAGTAGTTGTGTCTTCCTTGCCTCAGACCCACGCCTTCTTATGTAGTTGCAACTGTGAGTGAGAGTGAGATCAAATGAGAAAGGAATCACTATATTTATATTGGTCTGTCAATGTACTGGGGACGACTTCTCATCTAGAATATTGGGGCCAACTTTTCATATGGAATAATTCATTTTCCACTTTATTAATTCATGTGGGATGAATTCTTATCCGGAGGCTTCTATTTTCACTTTAATATTTATTGTTCTGGGATGACTTCTCTTATTGGGTATTTCCACATCTATTGAATGGTTCCATTGCTTCCAAAATATTTTTCTCTTCTAACAAAGGTTGTCTAGGAGGAAACGTATCTCCCGTAGCTGCCAAACATCAACATGCTCAAGGTTATGGGATGACTTCATTCAGGAGGAAATTCGAGATAAATATATGAATGGAGGTTGGAACAAGAATGACGATGAGAACCTTGCTATTTCCAATCAAGAAAGGAAGGGAAAGTTCAAGAAGATTTCCAATGGAGAGTATACCTATCAAGTTGACAAGAAGGACATGCACAAATTCAAGTGCTTTGCATGTCACAAGTTTGGAAATTATGTAGTCAATGTCTACATAGGAAGAAGGGTGGGAACTAAATGCATCCAGAGGTAGTTGCGTCAACAAAGACTCAATTGGATTAGTTATGCAGGAAGTTTGAATAGAAAAAAATATTACGCGTTTCCCATACTTCCTTGAACACCATATCAATTCATGCATGGTTGATAGATAGTGGAGCCACATTTCATATGACAAGAGAACGAGAGGTGTTCAAGAGGTTCATAGAGTCTAACTCAAAGATGCATGTAGAACTTGGTATAGGGACCAAACATGTCGTGAAGGGGTTTGGAATAGTGCCATTCTTGATGGATTCAGGATGCACATTGAGAGTGATGGATGTGTTATGGGTGCCAGAACTCAAGAGGAGTGTGATCTCAATCTCATTGATTGAGAAGAAGAGATATGAGGTCTTATTTTGATATGGATAGGTGTTTATCATGCCCAAAGTATCTAGCTCAGAAAAATTAGTTGTATTTGGAGTTAGAGAGAGAAACTTGTATTGGCCAAAGGGCTAGTCTATGCAAGCAATGGAACACAACAGAGTGACAAAGAACAAGTACCGGGTAGCTATGAAGGTTGAATATCTCATAGGGAGCTAGACTTCAGGTTCATGTGGTAAGGATAAGCCTTCTAGGTCTATCGAGAAGGAGTCATGGTACGAGATGGCCATGCAAGATGCTCAGGAGGAGGCTTCTAGGAGCATGATCAGAGGGAAGTCTTTGAAGACAAGTCCTAGTGAGATGGAAAGCATAGATTCTATGTCAGAGGGAGCATCCAATCAGTTGGATTAGAGAGAAGGCATGGTAGAATATCTTGTAGCGAAGATAGAGACAACTCAAGGTGGTAGAAGTTCCTTCCCCACTAATATGAAGTGTTTATGTTAGTGGTAGCATCAGACATGTACTTCTGCATTGGCATGTATCTAGCTTGTGGAAGTTGTCGAAAGCCTTCTATACTTAAGTTTACTTTAGTTAAAGGAATAATTAAAGTAAAAGTGTTTTTATTAGTGAATTGAGTTAAATAAGGAAAGTTCTAAAATTAATTATCATGTAATATAAGAATGTAAATCTTAAGTGGGTGAGATAAGTAATCTCAGTCATCAATCACTTTGGAGAATAGTTTTAGATTGTAACTCATGATTATAAAATCAAAACTAGGGTGAAGGAGGAAGACACTTGTGTGAGATACACTTGTGAGATAATTTGGTGAGAGATCAAGGTTGAGACTTTTGGTGAGATGCCAAGGTCAAGGATAACAAAGGACTTTTGCTAGTGTGAGGCGTGTAGAAGCAAAGAAGGACTTTTTCTTACACAAGAGTAAGGAGATATCACTAGTTGGGTGAATATATTTCATACAAGTGTTGATGCATCGAGGGTTGGATAAAAAAGGACCGTGATTCAAGAACTTGTATAGGTGGAGAAGGAATTTCAACTAGAAGTCATACAGGTCAAGGAGAAGAGAGAGAAAGTGTAGCCATAGGTGGGTTTCATCTGATAGAAGCCAGAGGAAAGCATAGCACCGTATGAAAGTTGTTGTGCATATTTTACGTACATGTACATTGATTTCAATGGAGACAGTCACGTATATATGTGGGTTTGCTGAAGGAAAGGTGCATACACCTAGAAAAGCATGTTGGTAGATGGTCGTACAACAACATAGGCATTGATAGGCTTGTGTAAAGTGTATATTCTCTTAGTGGGCCATTTTCACTATTAAAGAAGCCATGATTTGACCTTAATAAAAGCATCTTGGAACTGGTTTTCCCTTCGATGTTTTTCCATGGTTTTATACCCAAAAATATTGGTATCTTGTGTGTGAAATTTTGGTTTCCTAGTTTATGCTTTCGCTGCATGTTTATTTGATTCCTCAACAGTGCCTTTGGTAGATAAAGTGATTTTTTTTAGATAACTGTCAAGTGTTGGGTTGAAGTGGTAAAATATCAACATGGTATTAGAGCTAGTGCTTTGAAGGGAGGAAAACAAGAGCACAGTTCTTACCAGTTGCAAGATGATCTATCATATCTGCAAGAAGATCTAGTCATATCTATAACTAAGAGGGGGAAATCAAAGGAAATATTTTGGGGAAACAATAGTACTAAGAAAAAAAAAGGGTTTTTGTAGGTGTATGCAGGTCGCAGTGGTGACAATAACGTACTTACATAGGTCATAATGGTGACAATCACATACACACACATGCTGTTGTTATAACCCTAAATTGCACCACACATGCTTACCTGGCATCAGGCCAACTCATGTCCCTTCATTGCCAAAACATCTGTTGAACAACCTCCTTGAAAATCCTCTTGGGTCAAGGCCCACGCGCCCTAACCCATTACTGCACACGTGTGCACGCTGGCAGGCCTACTACAGCCCACGTGTACCTAACAAAACACAAAAATAGGAAAGTTGCCGATGAAACAAAAAGCTATGGGTAAGTTAACTAAAACTCCCAGCCATGTATGGCCGAGAGTTCATCCAAAACCCTAGCTCCTTATATCCTATAAAAGAAGGGGTAGGGGTACCATTTGGAGGAGGAAGAATATAGCGAAGAAACTCTGTCCATTTGTTGAATCCATTGTCCCAACCCTTTAGCCTTTCCTCAAGCCAAAGGATAATTAACGCAAAGTAGTTGAAGGAAAAAAGAAGAGGAGGAGCCCAGGATCAAGATCAAGGAGTGTTGGCCAGTCTCGAATTTGATTGTAAGTTGATTCATTTTTGAAAATAATAAAAGAATACTTTTCCTATCCCAATGCATGAATTATCTATGATTTGTTTAATTTGTGCTTAATTTCTAACCCTCAAGTAGAAAAGTAGTGTGCATGCATCATTGTTTGTTTTGATTGCAGGTTATCGTTGGAAGGAGCAGCACCAACAAATGGACAAAAGCGCAATGGAGGATCTACACCAAACATCAATAACAAGGTTGGTAGTTCCTTTCCATGTATGTATTGTGAAAGAGGGGTTTAAGTTTTGGGTGGTAGGTTAAAAAGTAATTTCTTTACGGTCAAAATCTGCATGCAAGTCTGACCCTAGTTTGCTAGTCTATAGGGTATTTTTCCCAACAACAGAATTGGAGACCGTACTGGGGAAGATACTCTTTAGGGTTTCCGGATTTAGTTGAGTTTGTGGGTAGTTTAAAAGATTAGATTTTCGTTCTTTCTTTGTCTGTCTATTTTCTGTTAGTTCTGAGCTAGCAAGGAGCCTGGTTATTTATACCAGTTTTTCCTTGACTGTTGCTTGACGGTAATTATCAGGAAACACAGAGGTACACGCGACCTGCAGAAGGCCTGCACGCGTGTACCCGTGCCCTAATCTCTTACAGTCCGTGTGTGAATGCTAGCTATAGAGGTTTCAGTAGCGTGTAGGAGTTCACAGAGATTGAGAGGCAGTCCTTCTCTTCCCTATCAGAATTATACATTCTCAGGGGGTTTTATGGATCCTGTCTGAGTCTTGCTGGTTCGTAGTCTTGTCTCAATTTGTCTTGTTGTGTTTTGTTATTCCTTGCAATTATTTTTCTTTTCTGTTAGAAGAAGAATCCAAGCCTTCAAGAGACCCTGGTTATCAATACTAGAGGCCTCTTCCTGGTCTGGGCTGCCTGTGTTTATTTTTTGTCTTAGAGTTTATACATATATGTGGCTTGTACAAGGTCAGACCGCGTGTACACGCATTCTGTTTTAGCTCAGCACGCATTCACACGTGTGTTGTTTAAGTGACAGTAGCATGCTTGATAGGCTGCTTTTCAATCAGGGTGGGGCAGCCATCCCCTCCTTTGGTGAGAAGTGTTCCTCTCAGGTGTTTGAGTCTAGGGTTGAAAAGTCAGTAGGTTAGGGACTCTTACCCTTATCCTATTTTTTCTTAGTTGATAGTTGATAGAAAAGATAAAAAACAAAATTTTGTTTTATGGTTTTTAGACAAGCGTAAGAGTTTGTGCTTTCTTGATTGCCATTGTGTGTCTTTGCTCTGATTCTTTGTGATCTGCGCTTTAAGCCAGAATTTTGTTTTTTCTTGGTTTTAGGCTTGTCGATATTTTCCCTTTGTTGCTTGATTAGCACGTAAATAAAATAAAAATAAAAATAAATCTTTTAATTTTCTTCTTTGTTTCAAGATTGTGTTTCTGCATCAATAGCTAGGGAGAAGTCTTTTTGTTCATAAGTTTTTTGTAGTTGATTTAGAGAATAAGTAGCTCGTAGTCGAGCAAAATTCCTTTATGTTTGCTGCATGAAATCTTAGAAAAGATGAAAAGAAAAAGAAGTCTTTCTTTGTGAAAAGTTGTTGATTTTTGCATTTAGTAAAAGTCTTTTGTTTCCAGCTTTTTTCATTCATTTTTTCTTTGAGTCTTTACACATCATCAGTTTCACCTTCATACCTCGTGACGTAAGAAAGCCCATAAAATAAACGCTAATTTAAAATCTATTAGAATTTTTGTTTGTAGGGTTCATACACTAGTTCAGGACTAAGGCCTTGGATTAGGTTGGAGAGGAAACTCTCCAAGGCCACTCAAAACCAAACATTAGAGTCTGTGATAGGGAGTGTAGAAGTCCAGTTT
>JZKD02S1672663.1:1063358-1086185 GCA_000966675.3 Picea glauca
AAAGTCTGTCAAACACGATGAATGCCCAACATCCTATGTCCTTTATGGGGAATCAGCCAATGATGTCTCCACAGATGAAAAATCCTTACGCTGGTCAGGGCCATGGTTTCTACCATAATTCGGGCCAGCAGCAAAACGTTTCCTGGCAACCTGGTGCCAGTCAAACTCCAGGACCCTTTTTCTCAGGCTATCAGCAACAACCCAAACTACCATTTATGGCGACATTACACTTGCCAGATTTGACAAGGTTGTTAAATGATCCTATTTGTCACGATCCACATTGGTCTCCTATGCCAACGAAGTTGCCTTCATACATTCCAAAGTTCGAGGCCAAGCCTAATAAAGATCCAGGTGATCACGTGACTACCTTCCATCTTTGGTGTTCATCTAACTCATTGAAAGATGACTCCGTCTAGTTACGATTGTTTCAACACACTCTTATCAGGAGTGCCACGAAATGGTACATCGAGCTCGATCGCTCCAGATACTCTTCTTTTGGTGAACTGGCGATGGCCTTCCTTAACCATTTCCAGTTACCTGTGAGATACAACGCTGGCACAGAGCTGCTTGCCAATTTCGAACAGACAACATCAGACCATATCTATGATCATATCCGAGAGTGGAGACGCCGGAAGAGTCTAATTAAAGTACCAGTCCCACCAGCATTCCTGCTTGAGTGGATCCTTAAGTCTCTGGTCCCACAATTATCCAAAGATGTCGCAACTTCTGGGGTTTTCTCCGAAGAAGATGCCATCATGAGGGCTCAACAGTTTGAGATTATCTATTCTTAGTCTGGTTTATTATACAACATCTTGCCGGATGCACCACAATCGATACTGGATAAAACTAGACAGAGAGTTGGACCACATGCTGATGGTATTGTTGGTTCAACACAAACCAAGCCCGCTGAGAAATTGACAAAACAATTGCAACAGTTATCTATACAACACTCAGCGACCAGTCAAACTACTACTTTGGTTGCCCCTCCTACCCAAACGTCGAAAGTATACTCCGTGCAGTCGACTAACCCAAAGGCCACCCAGCAGCCTGAAGGGAAGAAAAAACAACGAAAAAAGGGTAAGGGGGAGAAAAAACCCACTGATAATGCTGGTGAGGGCACCATGGAAAAATGGAAGGCAAGGTATCCGTGCAACTTGTGTGCAGAAGACCAACCGACCCATATTTGTCCTCGACTTGCAGAGGCCCAAAAGTTTGTCACACAACAACAACAAGCCATGTTGACTAATCCCTTTCAGCATGGGCAAAATTTAACTCAAGCCTCTACAAGTGCCGAAGGGGGCAGCCAAGAAACATGTCCTCCTCCAAACAATTTCTCATCCGCGAACGTATATATGGTTAGGGGTGATGCTTTCGTAACGACTAGAGCACACGACTATAGTAAACCAAGCACCTCTGAGAAGGGTAAAGAAGCCAAACTCCCATCTCTTCCTCTACAGATCGAGAAGACGTTGGGCGAAACAATGACACGCATTCCAAAGGGTGCATTTAAGAAAGCTTCTCACAACCCAAATGCAAGGGCCGCCCATAATTACTCTATGGTGGAAGATTTATCACAAACCCCTTGTTCGATGTCCGCTTTGGAGGTCCTCCAAAGCTACCCTGCTCAGAGAAAAGCCTTGTTAACTGCTTTAGGCTCTACTAAGACTTGTACCCCGTGTACTATCATGCTAGATACAACCGACTTAAAACCTCATCTGCCTTACCACGTAGCATTTCAGATAGTAGTGGCTCATCCCACAAAAACTTTTACACGCAATATATTTCGCACGGTGGTCGACGAGGGAGCCTCGACATGCGTTATGTCGTTAGCATGTTGGAAGGCCATTGGCCAGCCTGCTTTGTCTCCGTCACCTACTCTCCTCACTGCGTTCGACGGTCGTTCTTTCCGACCACATGGCATCATCCCTTCTTTCCCTGTGCAATTAGGAGGGAAGACCGTGTGCTTCGAAGTAGAGGTAGTCGATGCCCCCCTCGACTATAATATCTTGTTAGGACGGAGTTGGACATATGCTATGCAAGCTGTGGTTGCTACAAATTTTCGAGTCTTTTTGTTTCCACACGAGGGTTGGATAGTGACCATCGATCAATTGTCCTTCTCTAGACCTGACCCAACTTTGGGGGCATCCACGGTTCCCATGATTGATAATCCTCAAGCCAATGTCTTTAATGTAGGAGGCAGTTTGTGCCCATCCTTGATGGGTACCTTCGATTACCCACCTCCTCATGATGATGTCAAGTTTATATCTAATCACCACAAGGCTGAGATTTTTCAAGTTTCGTCGTTCTGCATGACTTACTTTGAGGATCTGTGGATTCTTCCTTCCCCATCAGCCACGATGGATGAGACAAGGCACTCCGGCATGTCCATGCCCTTGTTAGCTGCTGAAGTAGCGTACTCTTTAGTCCAGCAAGATTCAGCTAACCCTGATCCGACTCCCATACAAGAGTTGGATCCACTTTTAGAGCCTATTTGGGCTCAGGGTTCTCTTGCTACCATCGATTCGTTAGACTTAGTCTTGCCTTCTGACAAAGCAGTAATCAAGGCGATGACTAGTCTGAATAAACCTTGGGAGGATCTTTATCATAGATCATACTTCCTCCCAGAGTTAAGCCGAATCGAAGCAGGAGAATTCACCATCACCATGACGGAGATCAGCCATGTCCTATTAATCTCTTAGCTACACAGAAAATTTATGCTGAGGGGAATATGGCAACTATCGCTGAAACTATACCTATAAATATCTCCCGAAACCCTGGCATCATGGAGAATGTCTTCGTCGGAGCGGATTTCTCCCCCGAAGAGATTCAAATTTACACGGATCTTTTCAAAGAATTCCGTGACGTTTTTGCCTGGTCTTATGAGGAAATGCCAGGTATCGATCCAAAAATAGTTGAACATGAAATCACAACATATCCTGATGCCAAGCTTGTTTGACAAAAACTTCATCCATTCAATCCTAAGAAAGCAGCAGCCATTAATCTTGAGGTTAAGAAATTTCTCAGGGTAGGTTTCATTTATCCTATTCATTTAACTCAATGGGTGTCAAACTCCGTGCCGGTCAATAAAAAACAAGGCACGAATCGTGTATGTACCGATTTTCGTGACTTGAACAAGGCATGTCCAAAAGATAATTTTCCAACACCATTCATCGACCAGATCATTGATGAGTGTGTCGGTTGTGAAGTCTTTTCGTTCATGGATGGGTTTTCAGGATATAATCAAATCTAAATCAAACCTGAAGACCAACACAAAACGACATTCATTTGTCCGTGGGGTACGTTCGCCTATCATAAGAGGCCTTTTGGCCTTAAGAATGCTGGAGCCACATTCCATTGGGTCATGTCTTTTGCAATTCATGACCTCAAACATATAGTTGAGGCCTATCTAGATGACTTAGCATCACGCTCTCACAAGCGAAAGGATCATCCCACACACCTCAGGCTAATCTTCGAACGCTGTCGCTACTTCAGGATTCACTTGAATCCCAACAAGTGCAAATTTTGCGTCACGTCAGGACGTTTGTTAGGTTTCATCATATCAACAACAGGGATCATGGTCGATCCTCTTAAGGTGGAGGAAATCATCCATTTGCCCCCCCACCACACACAATCTTACAGCTTCAAAGTCTTCAAGGCAAGGCGAACTTCTTACTACGCTTCATTGCCAACTATGCCGAAATCACCAAGGGATTTATGCGTTTACTTAAGAAAGATGTTCCCTTTTTTTGGGACGAAGCCGCTCAACTCTCTTTCGACACATTAAAACACGCCCTCACAACCGCACCTCTTCTACGACCACCTAATTATAAAAAAGATTTCTTATTATATCTGTCCGCCGCAAAGTCAACCATAGGCATGGTTTTAGTTTAGGAAGATGATTTGTTTTTAGAATACGTGATCTATTACTTGAGCCGAGGCCTCGTAGGACTAGAACTTAATTATTCCCATCTCGAAAAAACTTGCATTGGCAGCAGTTCATGTTGTTCAACGGTTCCTTCACTATGTTCTGTTTCGCAAGACCACCATCGTTGCTGTCGTGAATCCATTCCAGTACATGTCGACACGACGAGTTATCGGTGGAAAAATCAGTAGATGGATGGTCATCCTCCAAGAATTTGACTTAGACTTCATTTCAGCAAAGTCCAAGAAGTCATTGGTCTTCGCATAACTTATTTCGGAGCTTCCGGTTGAGTCAGGTGACGTTGTGACTGAGGAATCACCTATCCGGGGGGAGATGTTTTTGATTCAATCTTCAGACCCCTGGTACGGAGATATACTTATCTATCTCCAGACTTTCAAGTGCCCCACCTCTGCTTCTCGTGATGAGCATCGGTGGATACACCATCAGGCTAAGAACTATCTCATACTCGATGATACGTTGTATCAAAGAGTGTAGACTGCATCTTGCGTCGATGTCTCACTCATGAGGAGGCAGTCATAGTGCTCAACGATTGTCATACTGGAGCTTGTGGTGGTCATTTATTTGGGTTGGCAACATCCCAAAACATTTTACAAGCAGGTTACTTCTGGCCCACACTTATTAAAGATTGTATTGAGTCGGTCAAGAAGTGACATCCGTGCCAAATCTTCTCTCGGAATATGAGGGCACATCCAGCTCCTATGTTTCCTATCATCACAGTTGGTCCCTTCACTAAGTGGGGGATTGATTACACTACATGAAACCCCCTGTCAGAAAGGGGGCACCGCTATATCATTGTAGCTATTGACTACTTCACTAAGTGGGTCGAAGCTATGCCGATGTTTAAAGATGATGGAGAGACCACAACTCTCTTCTTATTCAACCAAATTATAGCAAGGTTCGGCATCCTGAGAGAGATTGTCACTGACCATGGCAGTCACTTTCATAATCAAATGATGACCAAGTTAACATCAAATCTTGGGTTACGGAAAGAACATTCATCACCTTACTATCCCCAAGCCAATGGGCAGGTGGAAGCTGTAAAAAAAACTCTTAAGACTATTCTACAACGAACTATCAACTCAGCCAAGTCAAACTGGCATTTGATGTTATACTCGGCATTATGGGCTTACCAAACATCTGTTAAGACTGCAACCATTTTCTCACCTTTCCAACTCGTTTATGGGCTGGAGGCAGTCTTTCCCATCGAATGTCAAATCCCATCTCTGAAATTGGCAGTACAGTTATTGCCAGACACTTCTCCACTTGAAGAGCGGTTAGTACACCTTGAGCAGCTTGATGAGCAACGTCGCGATGCGGACCTGGCCAACGAGGCTCATAAACATAAGGTCAAGTGTCAATATTATAGGTTTGTTCATCCTCATATTTTTTCTGAGGGCGATCTTGTCCTGGTCTATGACCAAGATAAGGACCCCTGGGGGGCAGGAAAGTTTAAACCCATGTGGTTCGGACCCTTCATTATTAAAGAGGTATTAAAAATGGGCGCCTATCATTTTGTCGATTTTGAAGGGAATGCTTTGGTGGAGCCTAGAAATGGGCTCTACCTCAAGAGGTATTACCAATAGAAAGGTCACTGTGGGTAACTTTTTGTAACATATGTATAGTCTTTGTACTATTACTTTTTTACGGTTCTTTTAAAAGAGTTATGGACGTGTCATTGATGTTATCTTTCGTCAATATGGCAGACATCAAGTGATTCTGAGGTGTTCGTTGGGTATGTGGATGGTGCTAGTCGACACACGTGGAGGCTTGCCTCTGTAGCTTGGGTAATCTTTACACCACAGGGTCAATTGTTATCTTCCGGAGGTATATGCTTACGTGACACCACAAATAAGGTTGCCGAGTATAGTGCAGTTATTGAGTTTCTTCGTGACACTTTGTCATTGGGTATCTCTCGTCTCTGGGTCTATCTAGACGCTCAACTGGTTGTGTCGCATCTAAACAAAATATACCGGGTTCATGATCAAACTTTACACCGACAATTTCTTAGGTTACGTATCTTAGAATGCAACTTTGATTATATTACATATTTTCATGTTCCTAGGAGATTAAACCAAATCACAGATACTCTAGCTAACCACATTTTAGATTGGCATATTTCCCACATATAAAAATATCATGGACATAAACATGTAAATACATTTTTGCACACATAATCCATAAGACACAAAAAGAGATAAAAACCATATATAAACATCATAAAATCCTCAAAGTACATAGATGGACGCAAGCGCCTCAAAAGTGGGAACAGTAACGAGTCCCCAGGCTTATGCCCTCAAAAAATATATACAACAAGGTGCTCGTGGCACATAAAGAGTCTAAAGTCTGTTCAGGGCCTATGGGCCCTGTTATAATCATCTACAACGCGGGCTAAATTCCTAAACAATCGGACCCATGTCTGAGGAGGCCCCACAACACGAGTCTACATGGATGGCGGCAGGTCCTCTATCTCTGCCATTGGGAATGTGCAAGTGAGCGCAACAAAGTTCTGCTCAATTCGCCTAAGGACGCTCTCGGCCTCTCCTACTGGGAGGTTCCCTACTATTGCTGCTCCCCCAATGGTGGCAGTTGCGGCTTCCGGCCATGGGCGACGCCTGTTCCGTGCATAGTCGGCAAGTCGCACGGGGTCCACATCTGCACGCAATACACGTTTACCCATCAAATACTCTGGCATACAAAAAATGATCTATATAACAAAAAGACATAAAAATTACATATGCAAACAAAAAAACTATATAGGTGGAGACTTACCCATCTCCCCTTGCTCCTCACCAGGAGGCACGGGTATCTCTGGATCTCTCGAGAAGTCGATCCCCGCATATGGGTAGTCCTCGATAGCAGGGATCTGTCGTGACAGCCAAGAAAAAAAGTCGTCGTCAAAGGCCTCAATGGTCCTTCTGCCACCCTGTCACGACAGTAACATTGCCCATCTACATACTACGGGAAAAGAGGCCAAAAGTCCTCGTACTGCAAGCCGAGGACTGAAGCACAGAACTCTCTCGAAAAATAACGAACACAAGATAGTCATGAACCCGAAGTTCCTCTGTGTCCGCTGTCGGTAATCTGTCAATTGTCTCTTCATACATTCCAGCAGTGTGGTACTCCAATCAAAAATTTGTGCATTCATGCACTGGATAACACAGTTCATCTGTGCGCACGAAGCCTGATGCACGACTGCTGAGCCGATAATCCGCCCAATAAGAAACAAGATAGTCTATAGTGCGAGGTTGGTAATATTTCTAATAGGTACCAAGGAGACTCTACGATCGGTCCCAGCCTCACAGTACTTATCTATCAGCTCTGAGACCTTGCTCATCCTCGCAAGAAAATTTTGAAAGTTGACTGGTTCCCCTCTTCTTGAGAGGCCAGTCAGAAAGTAAATATCCTCGGTGGTGGGCACCAGGGATTGCCCCTCTAGCATAAATGCCTCTGCGTCAGGGTGCCAATAATCAATCAAGGCGTTTAGTAGCCTTGGTTTCACGCGCATGAACATACATAAAAATAATTTGATCAAACCGTATTGCATTAACATGGCCACAACATTCGCATTTGCAGCAAACAACTCACTGATTGCCTCATTCTCCCTTTCCCTCCACTGGACATACATCCTGCCAACACAACAAGGTAGAGGAGGGTCAATACTTCTTTTCATTGTCTTTTTCATCAATAGGGGGGGGGGTACACGTGGCCTATCGAGGTGACAGCCGCGTGTACACGCGTGTAGGCTTTGCTCTACACGAGTGTACACGTGAGCTGTCTCTGGACAACCCGCATGTACCTAGAGCCAACCTTTTTAAGGTCGACGCCCACCCCAAAAATAAATTAAATGCTAAAATTGAAGTATTGAATAGCTAGATAAGGGAGTTTGTACTTACTTGGTCCAAGCAAAAGCTCGTTTCGTCCACTGTAGCTCTCGGAATCACGATCTTTGGCAAAGGGGGTCTTTTGGCTCCAGAGTCAATTTCCAAATCAGCAATGGTGATAATGAGCTGCCAACTTCTATTTATAGACTTTTTGGCCTCTTTTTGTCACTTTTTTGGCCCCCCTTATCAGTTTCTTTATACCAAAAACCATTTAGAGTGAACCAGGAGTTATATGGGAGGCATTTGATCAGGTATTGGGACATTTTTTTTTGAGTTTCGAAATATATATATATATATATTGACGGTCCATAAAAAAAAATTATTTTTTCAAAAATCAACTTGAGCATATAGGTTAGGATATCACCCCAACTTTTGCATCTCATTGCCTTTTTCTTATGCTATAGGATCGATCCCATCTGGTTGTGACACAGAACCATCATATCTGCTCTAGAAGTGTCGCGACTTGGTGGTAGAGCTTACCAAAACATGGATGCCCTAGGTAGGTCCTGGTTGCATTATGGTGTCCATGCCGTTTCTCACAACACTGTAGGCTCGAGAGTCCATATAGTCTTTCCTGAATACGAGTTTGAGCCTCATTTGCATGGGTCTTTTTCACTCTTTGTCTTACCCTCTGGAATCCCAAAACATAATGGGTCTCCTTTTACGCCCTTTTAAGCCCTTACCAGAACATCAGTCTTGTCCTTGTGCCTCGAGCTTGTATGTTTGCAGTACTCGTTCCTCCATTGTAACATAATATTCCTTTATTATTTTTCAAAATCATCAAAAAGAACAAAAACATCAAATATACCCCAAAAAGAGAATGGGAAAAGCATTTTCTTTATTGGTAGCATAATGAGTCACCCTTGGATGAAGCACATCTATCTGTTTGATCATCAGACTATGGGATGTAGTACGACATTAGGAAGTTTTTTCTCACTATATAGAGTTGTGTCCTCCACTGTTTGGTTACTCTTCCAAACATATGGAGATTTTGCATTGCCTCCTGCTTCATAGACTTATGATTAACATATATGTTGTCTGAATCTTATCACTTGTCGTGCTATTATCCAAGGGAAGTTTGTCACTGAGCCTGAGTTGGCCCCTCTGCAATATGTCTCTTATCCGCATACCCTACCATCCTGAACGTCCAATCAAGTCCTTGTTTGAAATCATTGAAGCCTTCAGTCCGATCATCAAGATTACCAAGTCCATAACCGACGAGCCGTCGAAGACCTCTGGGTAGTGTAGTCGTACACTCATATTACACTCCTACCCAAGTTTTAGAAGATTTTGAAGTTGTTTCTCGAGCTCTAAAGTACAGCCATCAGGCTGAATCAGCTTCTGGGAGATGGATACTCTATATGTATATCTCTCTGATTTCGAGATGTAGCTCCGCTGTGTATTATTTGCGGCTACTCTTTATAGTTATTTGACATGGATCTACAGTGTATTTGATTGGTAGCCATGGTTCTATTTTATCCCGAGCATGGGTATGCCCGCCTCGGTGAGACATTTGTTATTTTGCAGATGACACATCCTGGTTCCTGATTCTTGGGCTCACTCATTTAGTATATCAGTATAGATTGGTAAAAGATTGGTAATATATTTTGGCCATCAGATGCTCTTCTGACCTCACACATTAGGGGGCATCTGTTATAACCCTAAATTGTACCACACATGCTTACCTGGCATTAGGCCAACTCATATCCCTTCACTGCCAAAACATCTGCTGAACAACCTCCTTGAAAATCCTCTTGGGTCAAGGCCCACGCGCCCTAACCCATTACTGCACGCGTGTGCACACTGGCAGGCCTACTACAGCCTGCGTGTACCTAACAAAACACAAAAATAGGAAAGTTTCCGACGGAACAAAAATCTATGGGTCAGTTAACTGAAACTCCCAGCCATGCATGGTCGAGAGTTCGTCCAAAACCCTAGCTCCTTCTAGCCTATAAAATAAGGGGTAGGGGTACCATTTGGAGGAGGAAGAATATAATGAAGAAACTCTGCCCATTTGCTGAATCCATTGTCCCAACCCTTTAGCCTTTCCTCAAGCCAAAGGAGAATTAACGCAAAGAAGTTGGAGGACAAAAGAAGAGGAGGAGCCCAGGATCAGGATCGAGGAGCGGTGGTCGGTCTCGACTTTGATTGTAATTTGATTCATTTTTTAAAATAATAAAAGAATATTTTTCCCATCCCAATGCATGAGTTATCTATGATTTGTTTAATTTGTGCTTAATTTCTAACCCTCAAGTAGAAAAGTAGTGTGCATGCATCGTTGTTTGTTTTGATTGGAGGTTATCGTTGGAAGGAGCAGCACCAACAAACGGACAAAAGCGCAACGGAGGATCTACACCAAACATCAGTAACAAGGTTGGTAGTTCATTTCCATGTATGTAATGTGAAAGAGGGGTTTAAGTTTTGGGTGGTAGGTTAAAAAGTAATTTCTTTATGGTCAAAATCTGCATGCAAGTCTGACCCTAGTTTGCTAGTCCGTAGGGTATTTTTCTCAACAACAACTGTAGTGGAGACACTCACGTACATGATCATACAATATAGTATAGGGGTAGTTTTAGAGAGGGTTATCATATCATATCTTGGATATGGAAAATGGATTGAAATTCAATGATAGGTTGGATGGGGTTTCCAAACAGCCCATGGAAGGAGAGAATCATGTTGGTGTTAGTGGAGAATGGGATTTGGGAATTTTCTAATACTCATAACTCCAACAAAATATGTGAGAGGTCTAGTCATACATAATCTGAGGGATGTGAAAGCCAAACACATCTAGATGGAGTGAAGGATCACTTGATCCCTCATTTATCAGAGAAGAAAACAACCTGGGACATGTGGGAGGATTTGAAGAGTTTATTTTAGAGAAACAATGAGAATCACATAATGGTTCTAAGAGAGAAGAGAATATGATAGGATCAAATACCATGAAAATTTATCTCACTCGGATGTGACAGGTTCGAAATGAACTGAATGCAATGGGGGAAACAATGGATGATTCAAATTTGGTGAGGATGTCGCTCAAGGGCTCCAATAAGGAGTGGACACAATTCATCAAAGGAATCATGGAATGAGAGAAGCTTCCAGATTGGTCAAGGTTATGGGATGACTTCTCTTAGGAGGAACTTTGAGATAAATATTTGAATGGAGCTCGATAAAAGAATGATGATGAGAACATTGCTCTTGCTATTCAGGCAAGGAAGGGAAAGTTCAAGAAGATTTCCAATGGAGAGTCTACCTATCAAGTCGACAAGAAGGACACGAGGAAAGTCAAGTGCTTTGAATGTCACAAGTTTGGACATTATGCAGATCAATGTTCACATAGGAAGAAGGGTGGGAATGAAACACAACCAGAGGTAGTTGTGTTGGCAAAGACTCAAGTGGATCAGTTTTGCAAGAAGTTTGAATAGACAAAATTCTTACTTATTTTCCAGACTTCCTTGGGCACCATATCAGTTGGTGCATGGTTTATAGATAGTGGAGACACATGTCACATGACAGAATAACAAGAGGTGTTCAACATATTCATATAGTCTGACTCAGATATGCATGTGGAACTTGGTATGGGGACTAAGCATGTAGTGAAGGGGTATAGAAAAGTCACATTCTGGATGGAGTTAAGAGGCACATTAAGAGTGACGAATGTGCTATGGGTGCCAGAATGCAAGAGGAGTGTTCTCTTCATCTCATTGATTGGGAAGAAGGGATATGAGTTCTTAGTCCAAGATGGACAAGCATTGATCATTCCCATGGGATCTATCTTAGGAAAAGAAATTGTCTTTGGAGTTAGAGAGAGAAACTTGTATAGGCTAAAGGGCCAGCCTATGCAAGCAATGACACACAACAGAGTGATAGAGAACAAGGAGTAGGTAGATCCAAAGGTTGAATAGTTCAAAGGGAGTCACCCTTCAAGTTCAGGTGGGAAGGAGAAACCTTCCAAGTCTGTCAAGAAGGAGTCATAGTACGAGATGGCCATGCAATATGCTTAGTAGAAGAAGGCTTCTAGGAGCATTATCAAAGGGAATTATTCAAATTCAGGTCCGAACACGATTCTAGGGATAGCTTATGTGTCAGAGGGAGAAGGAAATCAAGTGGATTGGAGAGAAGGCATGGTAGTAGATCTGGAAGCTAAGATAGAGAAAACTCAAGGTGGGAGAAGTACCTTCCTCACTAAGAGGTAGTGTTTATGTTAGTGGGAGCATCGGACAGGTACTTCGACATTGGCATGTGTCTAACATGTGGAAGTCGTCGAAAGCCTTCTATCCTTAAGTTTACTTTAGTTAAAGGAATAATTAAAGTAAAAATATTCTTATTAGTGAACTAAGTTATTTATGGAAAGTTTTAAAATTAATTATCATGTAATCTAAGCATGTAAATCTTAAGTGGGTGTGAGAAGTAATCTCAACCGTTAATCACTTTGGAGATTAGGTTTACATTGTAACTCCTGATTCTAAAGTCAAGGCTAGGGTGAAGGAGGAAGAAACTTGTGAGAGACTTTGGTGAGAGATGAAGGTTGACACTTTTGGTGAGAAGCCAAGGTTGAGGATAGAAAAGAAGGACATTTTCTAGTGTGAGAAGCATATAACCAAAGGACTTTTTCTTACATGAGAGTGAGGATATATCATTGGTTGGGTGAAGATATTTCGCACAAGTGTTGATGTAGAGAGGGATGGATCACAAAGGACTGTGATTCAGGATCTTATATAGGTGGAGAAGGACTTTCTTCTAGAGGTCATACAGGTCAAAGAGAAGAGAGAGCATAGGTGGCCACAGGTTTTTTTTAGCTAATAGAATCCAGAGGAAAACGTAGCATCGTATGAAAGTTGTCGTATAGATTTTCCATACATGTACATGGGTTTTAGTGGAAACATTCACGTATATATGCAAGTTTGATGCTGGAAAGTCACATACACCTAGAAAAGAATATTGGTACAAGGTCATATAATAGCACATGAATTGTCAGGTTTGTCTATAGTGTATATTCTCTTAGTGGGCCATTTTCCCTATCACGAGAGCCCTGATTTGACCTTAATGAAAGTATATTGTAATTGGTTTTCCCTCCATGGTTTTCTAGGGGTTTATACTCGAAAATATTATTGTCTTGTGTGTGATATTTTGGTTTCCTAGTTTATGCTTCCACCGCATGTTTAGTTGATTCATATTCGTACTTTTAGTAGATAAAGTGATTTTACCTTGAGATAACTATCGGGTGTTGGGTTGAAGTGTTAAAATATCAACATGGTATAAATTCCAATAATATAAAGGGAGGAAACCAAGAGCACAAATATCAACAGCTACAAGAAGATC
Source organism: Picea glauca (assembly GCA_000966675.3). NCBI lineage: Eukaryota > Viridiplantae > Streptophyta > Pinopsida > Pinales > Pinaceae > Picea > Picea glauca. The sequence goes on from JZKD02S1672663.1 coordinate 1,076,502, forward strand.
TAGTCATATCTATAACTAGGAGGCAGAAATCGAAGGACATAATTCAGGAAATTTTTTTATTGAGGTAGAACATGGGTTCTTGCAAGTGGACAGAGATGTACGTGGGTTGAAATAGTGGACATTGCATACATACATGGGTCATAGTGGTGATAGTCACGTACATACACATGTTGCAATCGATATAGTTACATACAAGGACGTACATGACAATACAGGGGTAGTTTCATAGAGGGTTATCAGATCATATCTTGGAGATGACAACTGGATTTTGATTTGAGGATAGTTTGGATGGGGCTTCCAACTATAGTCCTTGGAAGGAGAGAATCATGTTGGTGATGATGGAGAATGTGATCTGGGAATTTGAAAATATTGATATAACTCCACCAACATATGCAACATATATGATCATGCATAGTTAGAGGAATGTGTAAGCCATGTGCATAATTCTAGATGGAGTGAAGGATCACTTGATCCCTCATTTTTCAGGGAAGAAAATAGGCCAGGACATGTGGGAGGATTTGAAGAGTTTATTTTAGAAAAAGAATGAGAATCACATAATGGTGCTGAGAGAGAATCTCAGGGACACGAAGATGATGATATTAGATATCATCAAATGTTATCTCACTTAGATCCAACAGGTTTGAGATGAAGTGGCTGCAATTGGGGAAATAGTGGATGATTCAAAGTTTGTGAGGACGATGCTCAAGGGATTCAGGAAGGAGTGGACACCTTTCATCAAAGGAATCATGGCATGAGAGAATCTTCTAGATTGGTAAATATTATGGCATGACTTCATTCATGAAGAGGAAATTTGAGATCAAGATTTGAATGGAGGTCGACACAAGAATGATGATGAGAAAATTACTCTTTCCACTCAAGAAAGGAAGGGAAAGTTCAAGAAGATTACCATTGGAGAGTCTACCTCTCAAGTCGAAAATAAGGACATGATCAAAATCAAGTTCTTTACATATAACAAGTTTAGACATTATTTAGTTCAATGTCCACATAGGAAGAAGGGTGGGAACGAAACACATCCACATGTAGCTGCATCAACAAAGACTCAAGCGGATAAGTTTTGCAAGAAGTTTGAACATATTGAGTTCTTACTTGTTTCCCATACTTCCTGTTGTTCACGAGATTGATTCTAAGGCTCAGAGAATAATGTCAGGCATCAAATGTTTTAAATGAAGTGTTTTGTGAGTGCTTTTTTCTACCTTTAGTTTCCTGAGAAATAAAATTTAAATGAAATTAATGATAAGACAGTACAGAGGTTGTATCTCGTTATCTGAGTCACAATTATAATGTGAAATGATGTAGAAGGATTTACAAAACTGTTAAAAAAAAGTTAGGTATCAATTATAGATAAGTCTCACCTTGTTTACAGTAGGAGAACGGTAGAATATGCACCCTTGAACAAGAGATAAAAATGCAACAATTCACATAGATCACACGTCTTGTTTTACTCACAGTAACAACAGAGTAAAATTTGTTACTGAATGAAACGTTGATATATTATGATCACAGTAGATGTAGTACTAAATTGCAATCAATCACTCTTCAAAAATTACAGAAAGAAATTCAGAGAAATGGAAACACAGAGGGAACAAATAAGTCAAATTGAACAAAACTTAGAATCTCTATCCGCACTTGTATTAATACTCAAAAAAGAGTTTCTCTTTTACATTCGGCAAGAAGAAACCTCGAATAGATCTAAAATCTATCTATTTATGAAAAATTTGTCACAACTGAAAACCGTTGGACTTCCCACAATGTATGACTGAAAATAGAATACATCCAAATAAAATAGTAGTATGCAAATATTGTTGAGATTTGTTGGTGCTTCCTTTGTCTCTTTGTCTACTTGCAAATGTGCTTTCTTTCCTTTGATCTTTGATCTGGGTACATATGTCCATAAGGCCACCACAATCATTCGGCTTACTGTCTTGGCTATCTGATCTCTTTGCCATGTGTCCCTTCGGGTGTGTTCACTGGGATAAGGAATTGTAGTTGAAGACATGGGGGGGATAATTAGATGAATAGCTCAGCATTGGATCATTAAGGGATGGATAACGATTACAAGGAAGAGTAATTGTTCAAGAAAGAATGATGGGGGGAACAAGTGTCCAATAAGGAGGTGGGATGAGTGGATGCAAAAATGCAGGTGGTAGGGATAGACGGGGTAAGTGATTGTTGGAGGGTGAAAGGTAGAGTGGGTGGAGAAAGTGGACGATGTGCATGCTTTCTTATTTTCTCCTAGCTACACTCACTTGTCCTTGTTCAATGCATTGGATGCACCTGTCCATTAATGTTACCACAATTATTGAAGGCTCAATCCTTTCATTTAGTTCAAAAGAAAACATCTTCTTCTGTATTTTTGGCAACTTCTCCTGGATCTTGTTCACCTCTTGCACTGTGACCTGAAATTGTGAACTTGGATTAACCAACCTTTCATTGATTTTAGGTAGATCAATATGACTCATCTCTTGGATGGTTTCCTGGGTATCTTCTTTGTTCTTTATGGAAATTTGTTGGTTCATTTCTATTTCAATCTTCCCCAAGGTCCCTGAGATACTATTCCCTTTGAACTCAATAAACTTTTTATTTATTGAAGTTAATTCCTCTAGACAAGCCTTTTTACATCTCTGGAAAGTTTTTTTCCTTCTTTTGTATTTGTTTCCCAGGATCTTAGGGCCATTTCGTCTCTTACTTGTTCAGAATGAGAGAGAAGGGGAAGACCAGGGGTATTATCTCTCTGCTTCCATATGAGAACTTATTGAAACTTAGATCGGGCTAAGTAGGCCTCTTTTTCCTTGACATAAATATTTTTTAGAGAAAGGTCTACTACCTGATAACATTTCTAGATAGAATCTACTTTTAGATAGAGTTCTTGTTGGGCAACTTGCAGCCTCTCATTGACTTTCGATGCTTGTGTTTTGAAGGTCGAAATGTCTATTGTTGTGTTCTCTGTTAGGTCAATCTGGCCTGCAACTGCTCAATCAAATTTTCACACTAAGTGATCTGTCCTTTGCTTGTCTGTGAACTCTAGTAGAGAAACTCAATATTATCCTGTAACTGTTTAATTTGATGCTGATGACTAGCCTTGATTTTCTCAAAGTCTTGGTTCATCCTACTTCTGACATTCTGCTCTGTACTATATATCTCATTTTGCAATTATTCTACCAAGAGGCATTTATGTCGCAATTGTTCAGTTAAATTGTATATTGATCATTGATTAACAATGAAAAAATCCCCCAACGAACCTGCAACTTATTTTTCAAACTCTGGACCATCATGGTCTTTCCCATCATACACTAATCTTTTCCTTTTAGTGATAAATCCATCCTTTTGGTGAGAATCTCTCTTCGCAATAGTTTTTCGTTTCTTGCTAAAAAAGAAATCTGAGGGAGGCATCTCTTCAGGTAAGATAGGAGTAAGATTACCTAAAAAAGTGATTTTAGAACTAGGATTTACAAAGATGGTCTGTAGAGGGGTTAATGATGTGATAGGAAAACTAATTTCGGTGGAAGGTTCTTGTCCTGTTGTATTTGAGGTGCCAGGAGGAGTAGCTGGTGTTGAATGAGGGACAAATTGTCCCAGATTCATGAAGGCTTCGGATTGAGCTAACACTTGTGGATCATTCAGTCCTGACAGTGACACTCTTATTTCATGAAATAACACTTCTGGGCCTTTACAAACTTCCTCAACTTTGTGCTTAGCAGAGAAACTTGGTTCAGATCTTGTAGGTGTAGCTTTCTATGAAGGAGGTGTGGGTATTGACTCTCCCTACAATATCTTTGGTAAAATGTTTCATCTGTATTTCTGAAAGTTGAGGAAACCAACTTGTTCGTCAGGGGTAAGAGTTTGGAATTGCTTTGGACTTCCTCATAAGATCTAACTCCTCTGAACATTTCTTCATAAGGAGAATTCTCATGGATGTATTACTTCATGTTAAACTGAGCTAGATGATATTCCACTATCTTATGTGGATCATTCTTCTTGAATTCGATGTCAACTAATTTGACATCCTCCAAGGCTGCGGCCTTGACTTTAGAGTGAACAAAATCTAATAATGTGAACATGCCAAATTGAATGGGGAAAGTTGGCCAAACCTTTTTCTGAGCTACTTTCAACTCCTTGTTGATACCTCCTACTACTGTCTGGTATGCCACTTCTCTGCACACAACCGTAGGAGGGAATGAGGAGGAACAAAACAACCAAATACTCTGATATAGGACAAATTCTCCTCAATGAATTAGTCTTCAATCTTGCATAAGTCCCCCATAATCCTTTCTGAAATCTGGGGCGATGGGTGACCATAAATAACTATATGAACAAGAACTACAACGTTGTGACAGATTTCATAAAAGAAATCTTTGGCGTTCTCCTCCCTGCATAGTTTGGAGTGATAAAAATGAATTGGCTCAGAACTGGACAGGGTCCAACACCAGTTCATCAAAGGAAAAGGGGTCATGAAACAAATGGAATCCATAACATATGTTGACATGTAAAAAGGGGCAGGTTGCCTTTTTTATTTTGTTGATTTATACTCATTGATTTCCTTGGCTAAATTATCAGATAACATTTTGGCCCAATTGAAGGTATAACCCTTAGCTACCTCGTTCATGATGGCTACCCACTCAACTAAGAAATGTGTAGGGTTCTTCTTCCCAAACATGCGATAGATAATCATGGCTACATACAACATATGAGAATCTAAAGATGTCATGGCATACATACCATGAGCATCGGCTCTGAATTTTTTCGGATGTCCCCATGAGGACTTGACTATATCATGATCATTTCTAGCATATTAGGTGGATTCCTTTCTCTCAAATTATAGAATAAATGCGGCATTGTAAGTGTAATTATGGGTAGGGGAAATCCTCTACATTACTTGTAGGTGCTCTGGTTGGATAGAGCCGACGACGACCTGCTAGTGGTTGATGATGCTCCTGGTTTGGATGTCGACATGTTCCAAAGACAAACTTATCATATCATTATAGGGTATGATTCTTGGCCATGCAATGATCTTATGTAGTTCCGACTGTGCTACATGTCTAAGCTTAGTTGTAAAAGACTCATCGTATTCTTCAGCAAAGTCATCTAGAAATTTAATGATCTCATGGTCTAAGACATCAAAAACCTGTGTCCAAGTTTTAATGGCGTCCACAACTCGTGGAGTTATGTCTAATAGAACATCTGCGTTCATAATTGAATCATCACCTAATGCATCAAGCTTCTTTTCATCTTTTCGTGGCGCCATAATCCTCAAGGAAACATAGTTAGCTTACGTGTGATAGGAGAATTCTGTAATCTCTACATTAGATAAAAACTGCTAATTTCAAATGGTAAAATTGACTTTGAAATTTGAAGTGCTTTATTCAAAAGGTCTATTGATCTTAGTATAACTTTATTGATGAAGAATTTATTAAACTTAAGGGAATTCATTACCTGGTGATTCACAATCCTTATTTGAAATCATTAACCTTAATCAATCATAAATGTCATTAATACTTCAACGGTTCGTGTTCGAGAGTTTTGGATGTGACAGGGTGGAAATCTCCCGAAGTTTGAATTCACAGAGGAGTTAATCTCCGAGTAATCACTTTTAAATCTTAATTAATCATGTTTAAAATGTTGTATTAACTTTAAGTATTTTAGAAGTTTAGAGTTTAGAAGTTTTGAATATAGCACAAGATAAATTTTCTGAAATCCAAAACTGTGAAGTGATTAATTAACTCTTAATCATGACTAATTAAATTCGTTAACCATTTTATTAATTCCTTGAAAACCTTTTTTATTTTTTGTAATCACTTTACCTCGACGCTTTGATAATCTGGGGATTGTGAAATAAAAAAATCCTGAAGAGTAATCTCTTGGAGTGACATGGTAGGGATGACACCATTCTGATGATGTGTCAAGAAAAGAAAGGTGCCACGTGTCACTTGAAACATGTGAATCATCCAACGTAAATGTCAAAAATAAGTGCCACGTGTCAACTCAAGGAACGATTTTTAAAAGGACACGTGTCCTATGACTCGTGTCCGTAAGTTCTTTAGGAAAAGTCATGAGTGGCTATCTTTGGATTTCAGAGTTTTGAGGTTTTCGTTGTTTGGGTTTTTTGGAATACCCGAAGCACAGAGCTGCGAAGCGACCATTAAAGGATTTCTTTTAAAACTCAGGTGGCTTCAAAACTTTGGAGGTCATTAGGATTGTTCAATCAAATCAGAGTTACTTACTGACGATAGATGTTGTAAGTGCCTTATTAAAAAATAACAAACCATGGATTTATTTTGATTTTAAAAGGCCGCTTTCTAGGTTTTTTTCTTTTTTGGGTAAAATTTTATTTATAAGAGGTAAAATATACAAAGCTCAAAAGCTCAAAATTATGCGTGTTCTAACACTTCCTTGAGAACCATATCAACTGGTGCATGGTTGATATATAGTGTAGCCACATGTCATATGAGAGGAGCATGGGAGGTGTTCGAGAGGTTGACAGAGTTTGACTCAGAGATGCTTGTGGAACTTGGTATGGGGACCAAGTATGTACTGAAGGGGTTTGAAATAGTGCCATTCTGGATGGATTCAGATGGCATATTGAGAGTGTTAGATGTGCTATGGGTGCCAGAACTTAAGAGGGGTGTGATATCAGTCTCAGTGATTGAGAAGAAGGGATATTAGGTCTTATTCTAATATGGACAAGAATTTATCATGCCCATAGGATCTAGCTCAGAAAAATTAGTTGTCTTTGGAGTTAGAGAGAGAAAATTACATAGGCTAAAGGGATAGCCTATGCGAGCAGTGGAAAGAAACATAGTGACAAAGAACAAGAAGCAGGTATCTCTGAAGGTTGAACAACTCATAGGGAGTCAACCTTCAGGTTCATGTGGGAAGGATAAACCTTCCAAGTATCTCAAGAAGGATTCTTGGTATGATATTTCCATGAAGGATTCTCAGGAGAAGGAGGATTCTAGGAGCATGATCAGAGGGAAGTCTTCAAAGACAGGTCTGAGTGATATGGAAGAGATAGATTCTATGTTAGAGGGAGAATCTAATCAGGTGGATTGGAGGGTATGCATGGTAGCAGATCCGGTAGCGAAGACAGAGACAACTCCAGGTGGGAGAATTTCATTCCTCACTAATATGGATTGTTGATGTTAGTGGTAGCATCAGACATGTTCTTTCGAATTGGCATGTGTCAAGCATGTGAAAGTCATCGAAAGACTCATATCCTTAAGTTTAATTTAGTTAAAGGAATAATTAAATAAAAGTGTTTTTATTAGTGAATTGAGTTATTAAAGGAAAGTGATAAAAGTGATTATCATTTGATCTAAGCATGTAAATATCAAGTGGGTTTGAGAAGTAATATCAACTGTCAATCACTTTGGATATTGCATTTCGATTATAAAACATGATTATAAAACAAAGGATATGGTGAATGAGGAAGCCACTTGTGTGATATACACTTGTGAGAGACTTTGGTGAGATATTAAGGTCGATAATTTCGGTGATATACCAAGGTCAAGGATAGAAAAGAAGGACTTTTGCTAGTGTGAGGAGTGTAGAAGCAAAGGACCTTTTCTTACACAAGAGTAAGGAGATATCACTAGTTGGGTGAAGATATTACGTACAAATATTGATGCAAAGAGGGTTGGATCACAAAGGACCATGATTCAAGAACTTGGATAGGTGGACAAGGAATTTCATCTATAGGTCATACATGTCAAGGAGAAGAGAGAGAAAAGGTAGCCACATGTGGGTTTCATTTGATAGAAGCCAAAGGAAAGCATAACGCCATATGAAAGTTGTCGTGTAGATTTTGTGTACATGTACATTGATTTGAGTGGAGACAATTGGATGTGTATGAGGGTTTGATGAATGAAAAGTGCATACAGATCGAAAAGAATGTTGGTATAGGGTCGTACAACAACATAGGCATTGATAGGTTTGTATGCAATGTATATTCTATTAGTTGGCCATTTTCCCTATTACAGGAGCCTGATTTTACCTTAATAAAAGAATATTGGAACTGGTTTTCCCTTCGATGTTTTTCCAAGGGTTTATACCCAAAAATATTGGTGTCTTGCGTGTGAGATTTTGGTTTCCTAGTTTATGCTTCCGTTGCATGTTTAGTTGATTACTCAACTGTGATTTTAGTAGATAAAGTTATTTTTTTTTAGATAATTTTCGGGTGTTGGGTTGAAGTGGTAAAATATCAACATGGTATCATAGCTAGTGCTTTGAAGGGAGGAAACCAAGAGCACAGATATCAACAGTTCTAAGGAGATCTATTAGATTTGCGATAATATCTAGTCATATATATAACAAGGAGGTGTAAATAGAAGGACATATTTCAGGAAAACAAAAATACTTAGGAAGAAGATGGATTTTTGCAAGTGGACAAAGGTGTACGCGGGTTGCAACGGTGACAGTTGCGTACATATACAGGTCACAATGGTGACAATTTTGTACATACACGGGATGTAGTAGGGATAGTCACATACAGGGCCATAAATGATAGTACATGAGAAATTTCAGAGAGGTTTATCAGTTCAGATCTTGGATATCGCAATTGGATTTTGATTCAAGGATAGGTTGGATGGGGTTTCCAACTATAGTCATTGGAAATATATAATCATGTTGGTGTTGATGGAGAATGGGATCTAGGAATTTGCTAATACTCAGATAACTCCACAAACAGATGCAACAGACCCGATCATCCATAATTAGAGGGATGTGAAAGCTAGGCGCATCATTCTAGATGGAGTGAAGGATCACTTGATCCCTCATTTACCAGTGAAGAAAACAACCCGGGACATGTGGGAGGCTCTAAAGAGTTTATTTCAGAGAAAGAATGATAATCACATAATGGTGATGAGAGAGAAGCTCAAGGACACAAACATGAAAAGATCAAACAATTTTATGAGTTATTTCACTCGAATATGACAAGTTCGAGATTAACTGGATGCAATCAGGGAAATAGTGGATGATTCAGAGTTGGTGAGGATGGAGCTCAAGGGCTTCAGGGTGGAGTGGACACCATTCATCAAAGGAATCATGGCACGAGAGAAGCTTCTAGATTGGTCAAGTTTATGGGATGACTTCGTTCAAGAGGAACTTCGAGATGAATATATGAATGGAGGTCTACAAGAATGATGATGAAAACCTTGGTCTTTCTAGTCAGGCAAGGAAGGGAAAGTTCAAGAACATTTCCAGTGGAGATTCTACCTACCAAGTCGACAATAAGGACTTGATAAAAGTCAAGTGCTTTTCATGTCACAAGGTTGGACATTATGCAGGTCAATGTCCGCATAGGAAGAAGGGTGGGAACAAAACAAAACCATAGGTAGCTATGTCTACAAAGACTCAAGTGGATGATTTTTGCAAGAAGCTTGAACAGATAAAATTATTATGTGTTTCCCATATTTCCTTGAGCACCATATCAGTTGGTGCATGGTTGATAGATAGTGGAGTCACATGTTATATGATAAGAGCACGAGAGGTGTTCGAGAGCTTCACAGATTCTGAATCAAAGATGCATGTAGAACTTGGTATGGGGACCAAACATGTAGTGAAGGGGTTTGGAATAGTGTTATTCCAGATGGATTCAGGAGGCACATTAAGAGTGAGGAATGTAGATTTATATTAGTAATATATTTAAATAAATTTTATAATAGAATTGAT
>JZKD02S1672663.1:1123676-1156502 GCA_000966675.3 Picea glauca
CCGTAGGGGTTTTACCACGTGAAAACATCGGTGTGTTGATCTTTGATCTGGTTATGTGAGTGGTTACTGAAGGTGTTCATCCTCTGTTGGAATACCTGTGTTGTCGAACAACATGTACCATACATCAACCTGTACCATAAAAAAATTACATCAACCATGCACCAAACCTGTACAAATAACTTGTAATCAACCTGTACCATAAACAAGTGCATCAACCATGCACCAACCTGTACCTCAACCTATACCATCAACGAGTGCATAAACCATGACCCAAATATGTACCAATCATGCATCAAATACACATAAACTATCACTCATCAATATGTACCAACATCATCAACTATACACCTCATGTATGTGCCAACTCATCAACTACTTGTCTCAATCATGTACCCGACATGTACCTCAAGCAAAATCCCTCATCAATTTCATCATCCAAATCTGATCTGATCACATATACCTCAAACACTATACCACAAGTATGTACCTCAAACCATGTGCTAGAAACTCATTGTTATACAACCTCTATCTGTACCAATAACTTCAACAACATACCTCAACCAAAAGCCCTGAAACATGAACCAATATTAAACTTCAGTAGATCTGCCTCAGCTCAACTCTACAACAAGCCATAAACTCCCAAGAGGGAATCCAACATATTTACAAGGAAAACCCTCAACTTGATTCATAAATTCAACACTACACATATGACAACCATACCTTTTTTTCTTCTTGTAGCGTTCTGTTGCCGCGAATCCATTGCCGCAATTTTTTTGCTGCACTTTTTCTGCTACAGTTTTTCTTCCGCACTTTTCCTATTGCACTTTTCTTGCCACACTTTTCCTGCCACATGTTTTATGCCGCACTTTTTCTGCTGCAATTTTTCTACCGCACTTTTTCTTCCGCAATTTTCCTGTTGCAATTTTTCTCTATCAATACTACCTGCCCAAATAACCTTTCAAAAAAATAGATATTCAATGATAATCAAGTGTCATTTGAATGAGAGACCCTTGCTGCTTATTTATACTTTTATGTAGCTTCCTCAAGGGGTTACCTTCTAACCATCTTAACCCACTTTCCTTATTTTAGGGTTAACCCACTTATAACCACTTATCCACTTGACTTGACCACTTTCCATAATTAGTTAGTTCTCCATTAACTTTACTATTTAAATAATTTCTTTCGCATCCTCTTGGACTTACAGTACACTCATCACTTCACTTTATTGTTTAAATAATTTCTTCTTTGCAAACACTTTGACTACTTTGACCTTTTGGGGCTTCTAGATGATTCATGAAAGTTCTCCAACTTCACATGGCCATAAATCTCTAACCTCAAGGAGTTATGTGACGTTCCACATACTACTAGAAATGGAATGACATGTATTATCCATCTAGAATATTTTTACTTGCAAATATATCAAAACTCATACCATTATCCATCAAACAAACTTGGGTCCATTACCCAAACCTTTGTGCTACCAGAATTTGCTACCGAACTTTCTTCAAGGGTTGACATCAATGAAAACCAACCCAATTAATCAACATTATGCAACCTGACACATGAAGTCCTTGGTTACATATATTAAGTGTTATTTAGTTATTTAAATGTTCGTCTCACGAGTTTGCTTAAGTGGGTACTCACACCAGATTACCTTAGAAATAACTACTCTAATAGGAATTAAATATCAATCATCATCTAATTATGAGAATCATTATATATAAGATTTGTTTATTTCTCATGGGTGAAGTTTTACTGTTAAATTTTATATTTGTTCGCAAGACACCTTTATAATTAAGTTATGTTAAGATATATATAAGATCTCAAATTAAAGAATGTAATGATAAACCCTTTTTGCATAACTTGTTTACCAAAAAGAAAAATGTGTTTCTTTGTTATTTGCACTTACCTTGTGTTGTGTACTGAGGGATGTTACATATGGTATCAGAGTGGGTTCTTCCCTGCGAAAAGGGACCATTACACCTTCCACTATGTTAAATAAATGATTAAATATGTATCACTACTAAATTTTGAAATTTTCCATGAAGGTAATGATGGTTAGAGAAGATAGAGGAAGAATACTTCATGGTGTGGGAGGAAGAGGTATGCCTCCTCCGGTTATATCCATGCCATAGGGATCAAACCCTTAGGGATATGAGAAGACCATTGAGGAGAAGGTTTCTATGGGAGATATGGTAGGTAAGATGGGATCCTTACAGAGGATGTCTAAGGCATTGATCATCTCTCTTGATCAAGATGAGGGAAAAACGTCTGTGTCCAATGAGGATTCACAACATTCTCCAATAGGTAGTACTATCATACACAAAGAACTCGAGAAGGTGAAATTTCTCGCGTTTTTGGGTGCCACAAATGGATTAGACATCGAGGCATGGTTGGAGAACATGGTGATGTGCTTCGCACTTCATGATTACACCTCCAACATGAAATTTCGCATGGCAGTATTTCAACTGAAAGAGACTGCTCTGATTTGGTGGAAGACACTCCTATCTCAACTAAACATGGTCGTTGAAGACGTGTCATGGGAATTGTTCGAGGAAATATTCTGGAAGAGGTACTTGTCCAATGAATTAATTGAGCCCCAACTTAATGAATTAAATTCCTTACGACATGGTAATCGTACAGTACCAGAGTATGAGGCTAGGTTCATGGAGTTACTTAGGTATGCTCCACATCTGAACACAGAGAAGTTAAAGGTCAACAAGTTTGTGTTTATCCTTAACTTGAAAATTCATGGGAAGGTGAGGATCATGATACCCTAGATGTTGCACGATGTAGTTTAGAAGGACCTCATAGTTGAGGAAGAGATGAACAATGTGGGTCAAGGATTGACTCCTTCTAGACAGACTCGAAAAACGACATTAGGAGCGCAATAACATCAGACACTAGCTAGACAAAATTTTGGGCATCGAGATACGCCCAGAGGACCTATAATCTCGACACCGAGATGACTGACTCCTCAATAGAGAACTCATAGAGAAGCAACAACAGTTTCACCCACAACATCATCAACAAGAGTTTCATTCACAATAGAAGAAAACGTTTGAACATGTTCAACAGAACAAACTAGGATCACAGACTGATAGGCCAACAACTTCTACTTTGGGGAGCAGGAGCACTGGACCAAAGAATGGATGTTTGACATGTGGAGAGACACATTACCAACGAGATTTTTTGATTGAGAAGGCTAGAGTGGCCAGATCATATGGACCCACTACAGTTGAAGATTTGGGAAAGGCCCACAAGATACATGCAACAGTGAACAACTGCCAGGCCAAGCATCAATCCACTGTGCTCGAGACGTCAGGTACGACTGTTGATCAAAATTTTAGTATTTTGATAGATGCAGGTGCTAGATAGAGATTTATTTCTAGTGCAACATTTAAGATAATTAAGGTAAAGGCAATTGAGTAGGCCAAGTTCAAATACATATAAATGGCATCGGGTGCCAAACAAAAAGTTGGAGGAAAGGTTATCGATTGTAGCAATAACTTGGGTGATTTTGTAATGAATTATAACCTATACGTCACAATCTTAGGATATTATGAATTACTGATAGGCATGCAATAGTTGGAATCGCATGATGCGATACTTAACTATAAGATGAAACGATTAATTTTGATGGATGATGTGGGGCAGAGTAGAGTGATTGTAGGAAGAAACAAGGGAGTGTTATTGAGGTTTATTTCTTCCTTGTTGTTAGTCTCTAACTTTGTTCTTGACTAAGTGAGTATCCCTAATCCTAAATCCTCCCTTCTTATAATTTGTTGCTTAAATTTTGACTTTTACCCCTTGGTTTGATTTCTCATGTTTTGCATTTTTGCACTCTAAAATGTTTTTCTTAATTTTTTGAAGGTTTAGAATTTGATTTGATTGATCTTGTCACATCACTTGTCTATTTAATTTTTGAATTTTCAATTTTTTTTCCAAATTATGAATGGTGCTACAGGGATAACATTATTCCTGTAGCGCTAAGGATAATCATGTTTTGACATGCACCATCTAACCCTGATCACATCATAATTACACAAATCATGATTAGAGGATTTGCATGGCTCTCCACGATCTTTTCTCGAGTTGATGATACAGTTTTAACCATCATATGAAAGGGATAGAGTTGTACCATCCTGACCTGCATCAAATCAAACACATCTTGATATTATTAAAACAAACTATCACCTTCTATTCTAATGTATCAAATATTTTGTGCAGAGTTTGAATTGGAAACATCAGGGATTTTTGGTTTCTAACAGTCATAGGTTTCAAAATTTTTAGTTCCAAACCATGCAGAGATGTTTACTGAACTATACCAGTAGCATGGCACCGAAGAAGAGTGGACAGATCATTAGATTGGAACCTGAAGGTACAAAATTGTTTGAAGCCTACCCAAAAATGGCGTAGAGGTTTAAAGATGCAGGTTGGTTTGAGTTTTTCACAAACTTCTAGGGACATGATGAACATGTATCAATGATCTTCGCACATAACCTTGATGGTTTTGAAGTTGTAATTGCGAAATTACTGATAAAAGTGAATGAACACTCAATTGCAAGAGCCTGCAAATTTCCAATTGGTGGAGAAAGGTGGTGGAAGAAAGAGAATGTGGTCATGGAGTTTGTGGATCAGTTCTTGATCCCAGAAAAACAAAACCCTAATTGGAAAAAAGGAATACCACATATTTGGATCAGAAAGGAATGGCATGTTTCTTTGATCATCATCCACAGGCATATTACATGTGAGGGTAGTTTTTCACTGGTTTACATTTACCATATCCGACTGTTAATGCACATTAACGGAGATTATCCTCTCAATTTACCCTATTTCCTGCTAAAGAGTTTATCTAAAATGACTAAAAGAGTGCAGTCAAATCCTTCTACAGCCAAAGGTATTCTTTTTCACCAAGTTTTAATAAAGACATTTGTCATCTCTTCTTTGAATGAATTCCAGAGACCCTGGGGTTGGCTAATCTAGTCATTAGGAAATGATCCACAGACAGATAAATACAAAAAGGCGAGAGGGAAGAAATCAGCTAAACATAAACATATTGGTACAGTCAATGAATTCCCAGTTAAATAATAAACATCTTCTTCTAGGGTAACAAGAGCTAGCAAAAGGAAGATGCAAACCCAACAAATCGTTGGGGATGCTCTTGTAGGTAAAGGCCAAGAAGAAGCTACCAGCAGCAGAGGTAAGAAATCAAAATTTGATGTAGATTTTTATATGTTTCTTGATCCAAAGATAAAGATGGCAGTAGATGTGGATGAAGATTATAATGTAAACCCAATTCAATCCATAGTGAAGCATAAACATAAATCAACAATTAAGAAAAGTGCCAAGGGAAAAAAATAGAGGAAGAAACCTACACTTGTGCCTAAATACCCTAGGAGAACTTCCACTAGGGCTGTCAATAAATTCAGGTTAAACTCTGAGGCTATGTTTGATCCATCCATTAAAAAAGAGAACCTTATAGTCATAGAGGATAATCCTGAAGATTCTAAAACAAGCATCAAGGAACATTCATAAATACCTTCTTTGCACAGGAATGAGAAAGAAACTAAGAACTCGGGGAAGAAACAAAGAAAAGGAAAACAATTTTCTCAGTACTCAACGAGACCTATGGCATGAGAAACTACAATATCATCAAAAGTTGAAGATGTGTTTAAAGGTACAGGTGGGGTTTCTGATGTCAAAGACTATCATTCTGTAGATCCAGATCATATTCTAGATCTTCTAGAGGCCAAGGAATCAGATAGTACTAATGATGAAGTTCATATCTCAGACTTATCTTCTAGATACTATGTCAAATTGAGAAAACCTTATGCTGGTATAGGCCTGAACAAACCTACACCTATAGAGGAATTTCCATTACAATTTCCTTTCCTTTAACTATTTCAGAACTAAATCTAAATCAATGAAAGTTGTTTGTTGAGCTCATTGAAGAGGAACACGTAAATACTTTGTTTGTAACTAAAGCTATGAGAGATTACAAAAAATATATTAAAAGTGAACCAAAAAGACTGTCTTCATCACCTCAGTATTTCTCTTATAAAGAAAATAAACCACGTTATTCATCTTTTGAAAACCCTCTTTTTCAGGGACCATCATCTTGATTTAGTCCAGAAAAGAAACCTATGTTTTCTGAATATCAAGAACTACTATCAACATAGCTAAGTTTCTTCATACAAGGGACAATTTCTCTTTATACATCACCAATTTTTATTACTCTTAAATCTCAAACCCCAAAGATAGCAAATATGGTTGTAAATAGAATGGATGCAATTGTTGCATCCATATATGCACCATTAATCCTGCCCCAAGTCATGTATGCTTTCCCACCAAATGATTATATGAAATATTTGTCGAGATTTAATGGAGAAGGAGGAGTTATTGTTGAAGAACATTTAAATTCTTTCAATAGTTTTGCAACAATTTTAATGTAGAGCATGCAGATGTTTGGATGAGACTTTTTGTATAGAGTTTAGGTTGTGAAGCAAGAAAATGGTCCAGGAGCTTGCCACCTAACTCAATTGTTGATATTGATGCTTTGGATAACACCTTTTTAAGACATTGGGGAGATAATAAAGACTACCTATATTACATTACTGAATTTGGTGCTTTAAAAAGGAAACAAGGTGAATTCATATCCGATTTTACTAAAAGGTTCAATAAAATGTAAAGTAATATTCCAGATGAAATTAAGCCTTCATAAACATCAACCAAAATCACCTTTGCCAATACTTTTGGTGATGAATTTTCTCTTTTACTAAGAGAAATAAGGTTTTCTACTCTGAGCCTGATGCAAGAAGCATTTATTGAGGTAGAATCCAACATACTAGCAACAGACAAGTTAAAGTCTAGAGGTGATAGAGATAGGAAAAAATAGAAAGAAGAGCTTCCTTTCTCTTCTCATACAATATCTGATTCTAAGATGGATGAAATGGATCAAATGTTGAAAACCTTGACATCTGATATGGCTAGTTTGAAAATGGAACAAAAACAACCCAGTAGACCTACACAGGAAGGTGGATATAGAAATCCTAATCAGTTTAGGAGGCCAAATAATGTACCTCAAATCTTACCAAGAGAAAGGAAGAATCAAGAAGATCAAAACGTTTTTCCTCACCAAAATAATGCAGTAGAAGAGGTGGAAGAAGAAGATGATATTGAGGATGACCCTGCAGTACATTTAAATGATTCAAAATCATTCCCTACTCATTTGACACAACATGAGTATGAAAATGCTTTGACATTAAATCAGTTTGAAGAAGGGGATGCTGAAGAGGTTATCCAAAAGGAACTTAAAACAAATAAATATGATCTCAGATCCAAATCAAATACACATAAGGTGGATATACCCGTTTCCACAAAGAAGGCCAGTACTCCAGTTAAATCAAGGATCAGTAAAGACAATCCTGGGATTCAAATAGATCAACAATTGAAGCAACATGGGAAGGTTAGTACTACAAAGTTAAGGGAAACATAAAATGTTGTTTCTT
Source organism: Picea glauca (assembly GCA_000966675.3). NCBI lineage: Eukaryota > Viridiplantae > Streptophyta > Pinopsida > Pinales > Pinaceae > Picea > Picea glauca. Next base: position 1,131,188 of record JZKD02S1672663.1, read on the forward strand.
CATTCAGCTTGGAGCATTAAATTAATGAGATTAAAATTCCTATACCTCTAATAGAACTAATGAAAGCAAAGCCTTTTAGGAATACTTTTCTCAAGGAATTACAACCTACTTCTCAGGTTACCTTTTCAGATACTATCAACCTTGAAGATTAGAATCCTGTTATAACCATTGGACCTCACATTGAATACATAACCGATTCTTCTCCTTCTTTCTACATATCACTAAATATCTATGACAAAATATTTCATAACTGTTTAATGGATTTAAGGGATTCACACAATGTCATGCCAAAAGTGGTATTCAATGAATTAGGGTTAGACATCACTAAACCCTACCTTGAACTATATTCTTTTGACTCTAAGAAAGTTAAATGTTTGGGAGTCATCAAGGACATGGTTGTTACTTTTTCTCAGTTACCTATGAAAAGTGTGGTATTGGATGTTATTGTGGCTAACATACCTCCAAAATTTGGAATGCTTCCGTCAAGATCATGGGCTAAGAAAGTAGGAGGCACTTTACAGATGGATCTCAGATATGCTACCATACTTGTTTTTGGTGGAGAACATCAGAGATTGTATAGGGAAGTAAGACTGGCTTACTTGGTAAGTGATCATGGAAACCCTAGTAACCATCCTATATATGTTTTCGAAGATGAACTTGGCTCCTCTATTTTTCATATTGGTGATCAAATGGAAGAAATATCAATTAGAAGAATAACACCTATTGTTGGAGACAGTGTATAAACTTTTGTTTGGAAAATGTATTTTGATGGGGCTTGTTCAAAAGAAGGTTTTGGGGTTGGGATTATTTTCATTTATCCTACCCAATAAGTCATTCCTATGTCATATCAACTTGAATTTGATACAACCAACAACATCAGTGAATATGAAGCTTTGATGTTAGGATTGAAAGCTGCTAAAGATATGGGTATAGATAAACTTTATGTTTTTGGAGATTCAGAACTCATTATCCATCAGATTAAAAACATTTATCAAACCAAACAACAAGGTTAAAATAATATAGGAATGAAGTGTGGTACTATGTGGATAATTTCTTCTTGGAATTCAACATCACTTTTGTGCACAAGAATTTGAATTAGCAGGATGACTCCTTAGCACTTGCAACAAATAACTTCAAGACCCCAATGTTTCCTAATTTAAAATTTGAGATTGAGGTTAGACATAGACCCTCAATACCATATAACATAAAAAATTGGCAGGTTTTCAAAGATGATCAAGAGATTCAAAGATTTTTAAAGACTATTGAAGAGTTTTCCAATATTTCAATAGATAAGGACAATGAAGATGATGATATAGAGGTACATGCTGCAAATGTTCTTCAAGACAACGTTGTTGGGCACAAAATCATTGAATTGAAAATAAATCATATGCCTAGAGGTTTGGTTCCACTTGAGAGATTGTTTGATCACAACGATGTTTCCAAAAAAGTTGTTATTCAGACAGAAGAGACTGATGTAGTGGACTGTGGTATCAGTTCCGATTTAAATCCCGGGATGGTAAAATTATCCAGAAAACTGTCAAAAAAACAGAGAGACATATATGTCAATTTGATGAAGTAGTATTCATATGTACTTGCCTGGTCTTATGAAGACCTATTTTTTTCTTATACAGAGATTATACAACACAAGATTCCTCTGAAACCTGGATGAAAACCTTTTAAGCATAAGTCTAGAAAAATTAATCCTTTGTTGTTACCCATAATAGAAAAGGTGTTGAAAAGGTTATTGGATGACAAAATTATAGTGCCACTCAGATAATCAGAGTGGGTAGCTAATCTAGTACCTGTCAGAAAGAAGAGTGGAGAAATAAGGCTTTGTGTGGACTTCAAGAATTTGAACAGGTGCTCCCTAAAGGGAAATTATCCATTACCAAAAATGGATCATATTTTATAGAGAGTAGTAGGGAAAAAAAAATTTATATGCTTGATGGCTATTCAGGGTACAATCAGATATTAGTAATGGAGGAAGACAAGAAGTCCATTGGAACCTCCCCTTTCCAGATGGTGTATGGAACATAAGTCGTTTTTCCAACTCAATTGGGTTTACCAATTTTAAAATTATTGCAACAAGAGTTAGAAGAACCCAATGATATACACAGGAGATTTTTTCATATGATTGAGGTTCAGTAGTTCATAGAAAAGATGGATCAGAAAGATGTTGTTCACCAGAGAAAAGTCAAAGCCACATTTGATAATGGAACCAAGAAAGATGTTTTCAATGGAGGAGATTTGGTATTAAGGTGGGATTCTAGAAGAGAGGAAAAAGAAAAACATGGTAAGTTTGAAAACTTATGGTATGGTCCTTTGAGAATGGCCAAGGTCATGAATAACAATACTTTTCTCTTACATAATATGAATAACACTGAAATTTTTGGAGGCCCAGTGAATGGGAGGTTCTTGAAACACTACTTTCTTTAAATATTTATCAAAGGTTTTAGTTTGTACAATAGGTTTTTCTTTCAATAAAGACTCCATATACCCAATGGAATTGTTTTTATACAGTTGTGTTGTAAATAAAGGATGACAGAGCATGTAAATCAGAGAATCAGAAGCAAGGTAAAGGCATTGGTATGCAAATCTTAAAGTTTCCTCATAAAAACGTTACCTCTAGAAGGAGCCAGTGTTAGTCTCTAACTTTGTTCTTGATTAAGTGAGTATCCCTAATCCTAAATCCTCCCTAGTTATACTTTGTTGCTTCAATTTTGACTTTTACCCCTTCGTTTGATTTGTCATGTTTTGCATTTTTTCACTCTAAAATGATTTTCTTAAGTTTTTGAAGGTTTAGGATTTGATTTGATTGATCTTGTCAAATCACTTGTCTATTTCATTTTTTAATTTTCAAATTTTTTGCCAAATTATGAATGGCGCTACAGGAATATCGCTATTCCTGCAGTACTAAGGATAATCATGTTTTGACATGTGCCATCTAACCTTGATCACATCATAATTACGCAAATCGTGATTAAAGGATCTGAATTCTTCTCGACGATCTTTTCTCAAGTTGATGTTGCAGTTTTAACCATCATATGAAAGGGATCAGGTTGTACTAGCCTGACCTGCATCAAACAAAACACGTCTTGATATTATGAAAAGAAATTATCACCTTCTATTCTAATATATCAGATATTTTGTGCAGAGTTTGAATTGGAAACATAAGGGATTTTGGTTTCTAACAGTCACAAGTTTCAAAATTATCAGTTCCAAACCGCATAGAGTTGTTTACAGAAATATACCAATAGCATGGCACTGAAGAAGAGTGGACACATCATTATATTAGAACCTGAGGGCACATACTTTTTTGAATCCTACCCACAAATGGCATAGAGGTTTGAATCTGCATGTTGGTTTTAGTTTTTCACAACCTTTCGGGGACACGATGAACATTTCTCAATGATCTTCGCACAAAACTTTGATGGTTTTGAAGTTGTAATTGGGAAATCACTGATGATGGTGATTGAACACTAAACTGCAAGATCCTGCAAATTGCCAATTCGTGGAGAAAGGTGGTGGAAGAAAGAGAATGTGTTCATGGAGTTCGTGAATCAGTTCTTGATCCTAGAAAAAAAAAAACCTAATTGGAAAAAGGGGATACCACATAGATGGATCAGAAAGGAATGGCATACTACTTTGATCATCATCCACGGGTATATTATGTGTGAGGGTAGATTTTCATTGGTTTACATTTACCATATCATACTGTTAATGCACATTAATAGAGATTATCCCCTCAATTTACCTTATTTTCTGCTGAAGAGTTTATCTAAAATGTCTAAAAGAGTGCAGTCTCATCCTGCTACAGCCAAAGGAAGTCTTTGTCACCAAGTTTTAATAAAGACATGGGTCATATCTTCTTTGAATGAAGTACAAAGACCCTGGGATTAGAGAATCCAATCCTTAGGAAATGATCCATAGACAAATAAATCCAAAAAGGCCAAAGGAAAGAAATCATCTAAATAGAAACAGATTGGTACAATAAATGAATTCCCAATTAAAGAAGAAACATATGTTTCTAGGGTAACAAGGGCTAGAAAAATAAAGACACAAACTCAACAAATCATTGGGGATGCTTCTGTAGTTAAATTTCAGGAAGAAGCTACCAGTAGTAGAGGTAAGAAATCAAAACCTGATGCAAATATTGATATGTTTCTTGATCTAAAGATAAATGTGGAAGTAGATGTGAATGAAGATTATAATGTAAAACCAATTCAATCCACAGTCAAGCATAAACATAAATCGACAATTAAGAAAAGTGCCAAGGGAAAAAAAGAGAGGAAGAAACCTACACCTATGCCTAAATACCCTAGGAGAACTTGCACTAGGTTTGTCAATAAATTCAAGTTAAACTCTAAGGTTGTGTTTGATCCATCCATTAAAAAAGAGAACCTTATAGTCATAGAGGATAATTCTGAAGATTCTAAAATAGGCATCAAGTAACATACATAAATACCTTGTTTGCACAGGAATGAGAAAGAAACTAAGAAATTGGGGAAGACACAAAGAAAAGGAAAATAAGTTTCTCAGTACTCAACAAGACCTATGACCAGAGAAACTACAAGATCATCAAGAGATGAAGTTGTGTTTAAAGGTAAAGGTGGGGTTTCTGATGACAAAGAATATCATTCTACAGATCCAGATCAGATTCCAGATCTTCTAGAGGCCAGGGACTCAGATAGTACTGATGATAAAGTTCATAACTCAGAATTATCTTCTAGATACTAGGTCAAATTGAGAAAACCCCAGGATGCTATAGACCTGAACAAACTTGCACCTATAGAAGAAATTCTAGAGTTTAAAGTTAAAGTTAGAAGTGATCAAGATAAGATTAAAGAGCTACAAAAAATGGTGAATCAATTAAAGAAAGAAAAATCTCAAGTGGAGCAATGAAATTCCAGATAGCAAGAGAAGATAAAGGGTTTCAAGAAAAAGAGAAAGGAACAAAAGGAATTGCTCAGGGAGCTGCGAGAATCTAATTTCAAATTGTATTGGCACAATATTGTGCTCATAACAAGCTAAAGCAGAGGACTACCAAATCCAGTGCAATCATTATATCATGATATCCTTATGAAGTCCCTTCATGCAAAGTTTTGAAAGTTTTTATGCTATTTATTCAAGGAGTAAAATATGATCAATTTGATTTTGACCTAATGGATTTTGATAATTCGAATGGATAACTTAATCAAGATTGATTCCAAATTTTGTGGGATTGATAAGTTGTTGTAAAAGTATTGTGGGTTAAGATGTTGAGATGTTTACTATATTGGAAATGTAAGTGCTCGTTTGAGCTGATCCTCCTAGAAGATAGACATTGACTAGATCTTGGTACTAACTGCATACTAGAAAATAGGATCTGTAGTCATATCTTGTATAGTTTAAATAGACAGATGAAAGACTTTATTATGGTAGAAAGATTGGGCTTTCAAGGACCTTTTTTGAACTCTTTGTAAGACAATTTTATTCCACATTGATACTTAATGGCAAAGACATGTTGATGGTCATATTTTCTCATTTCATGTTCTATTTGTTTTCTTGCTTGAGATCATTTTTCAGTTGCAATGCATCGATTTCTTGGTCTTAATTAATACAATGAAGATTTTTCTATTATTGTTTATCATCAAGATTTGATTTTCAAGTACATGATCTTGTTTCTAAATTACATTTTGAGATAAGAAATCCATATGGGGTTGACAAATTGAATACTTCCATATTTACTCTCTTTATTTTCCTTATTTGTCTGATCTATTTATGTGGTTACCCTTTAACAAATCAATGGGATATCTCTTGTCTTTATTTTGAACCTTGTGTCTACCTTGAAACCTTGAACCAACTTTCAACCATCCTGAAAAACCAATTCATAAAACCCTTAAAATATTATTGCAATAACTTGATGATGCCCTAGCTTTCTCTCTCACAGTCAAGTGCAAATTTAAGGACTAACACCTGCAATTATAGAAAAGTATGCAGAAGGGGTGCAATTTAGTGTTAGATGAAAAGGGAGACATGGAAGGGTTATAAAAACTTCCTGTAGTATCGGAGTTTGTCGATGTCTTTCCTGAAGAATTAACAGGTTTTTTGCCAAAAAGAGAATTGGAGTTTACCATAGATTTGAAACATGGAACAAAACCAATTGTGAGAACTCCATATCAGATGTCAACACTAGAATTGTAGGAGTTGAAAATGAAACTGAAGGAATTGTTATACTTGGGAATTATACGTCCAAGTGTGTCACCATGGGGTGCGTCAATGATTTTTGTTAGAAAGAAGGATGGATTGTGGAGGCTTTGTTTTGAACACCATCAATTGAACAAGGCTATGATCAAGAAACAATATATGTTGCCAAGGATTGACAATTTATTTGATCATATGGAGGGATAAACTATGTTTTCTAAGATTGACTTGAGATCAATATATCACGAGTTATATATCAAAGAGGAAGATATCCCTAAGGTCGCATTTAAGATGATATTCAGACACTATGAGTTCAACATTTTACCGTTTGGGTTGATGAATTTCTAGGGTGTATTTATGAGTTTGATGAATGGGGTATTCCCTGAATACTGGACAAGTTTGCTCAAGTATTTATTGATGACATATTGATTTATTTTTGGACGAAATAAGAGCATGACAAACACTTGAGGTTGGTTCTACAATGTCTAAGAGAAAACAAATTATACATGAAACTATCAAAATGTTATTTTTACCAATCAAAGATTCATTACTTGAGACATATCATATCTTGAGAACGTATCATTTTGGATCCAACAGAAGTATAGGCTATTATGGAATGAAAATATCCTACTAACATACAAGAAGTATGTATGTTTATGTGTTTAGTAGTATATTACTGAAGATTCATCGAAGTTTTTTCGAAGATATAAAATCCAAGCATGAAATTGCAAAAGAAAAACAAGAAATTCGTATGGAAAGAGAAATGTGAGGAATCATAAGGAAATTAAGAAGACATGAAGAGAACTACGTAATGCATGACTTGGAGTTATTATCGATTGTGCATTCCTTGAGAGTATGGATACATTATCTGATTGGATGAAAATTTGAACTAAATATAGATCACTGTGGACTACAACATATAATTACTCAGACATAGGCATTGGTCAAAATTACTTAGAGAATATGATTTTGAAATTACTTACATTAAGGGAATGTTGAACAAAGTAGCAGATGCATTGAGTTGGAGACCACACATATTATTAGTAATACCTCTTAAGATGAATCTTCGAGAAAAATTCTAACTTTACAGATAGACGATGACTAGTACAAGAATGTTAAGGATAATATTGGAAAAAATACCATGATGGTACCAAAGTTTGAAGGTTATTCATTCGACAACGATGAATTATTGAGGTATAATGGAAGAATTTACGTACTACCTAATGATGAATCAAGAAGTTTGATATTAAGAAAATCTCATCAAGTTGTATACATGGCTCATATGGGATTCATGAAGATGAAGGTATACCTTAAGCCTTTATTCTACTAGAAAGGAATGAAAGCGAAAATAGTTAGTTATGTGGCGAGATGTATATAATTTCAACAAGTGAAGGATAAACATAGACATCCAACAGGATTGCAATAGCCACATGCTATTCCTAAATTGAAATGGGAGGTCATTTCAATGGATTTTATTGTTAGATTTCCACTGAAGGAAAGGAGACACGATTCGATTTTTGTGGTAATTGACACTCTAATGAAGAGTGAAAACTTTATTCCAGTGCATACGATGTATCAAGCACTAGAAATAGCTACACTTTTTGTTAGCGAGATTGTGAGGTTACATGGTGTACCAAGAAAGATCATATCTTATCGTGGATCAGTGTTTAAAGGATGTTTTGGACAAGCTTCCAAGAGGATTTGGGAGTGCAACTGAATTTTAGTACAACATATCACCCCGAAAAAAATGGAAAAATAGAAAGGACGAACCAGATTGTAGAGGATATGCTTCAGATGTACGTGATGGATCAACAAAAGTATTGGGAAGATTTCTTTCCATTATTAGAGTTTTCATATAAAACAAGTTATCAAAGTACGATAAATACAACACCATTTGAGTTTCTATATGAGTGACCATTTCAGATGCCCTTAAGTTGGGATCGAATTGAGGGTAGGGTCCCAGTGGGACTGGAAGTGATCCAAGAAATGGAAGAATAGATGCAATCGATAAGACAGAGGATTAAAGAAGAACACGATTGATAGAAGAGTTACGTTGATGCACATTGCATTGACCGCAGGTATGAGGTTGGCGACAGAGTTTTCTTGCATGTAAAACTGCATAAGAGTTCGATCAAGTTTGGAAAGGGTGCTAAACTCTCTCCTAGGATTGTGAGACCTTTTGAAGTTGTGGAAAACAAAGGAACCATGGCTTACCGACTATCCTTTCTTGATTATTTGAGGTGTATGTACGATATTTTTCATGTATCTTTTTTATGACATTATATTAGTGATTTGTCACATGTTATTGACATGATTTATTTGCAGGTATCATATGAGGGCACTCTCATGGTGGAGCCAATACGTATTATAGAACATCACACTCGACAACTACGACATTGAATAGTCTATCAGGTCAATTTTCAGTGGGACAACTATCGTCCACACTCAACTACATGGGAGGACGCATATGAGATGCGTCAACAATTTTCTTATTTGTTTGATAGATTAGATATGTAGATCTATGTCAGATACATTTATTTACTTTCATTTATAGACTGTACAAACTTCAATATGAAGTTTAAAACAAGAGGGGGTGTATGTAACATCTCATTCTACTAATCACACTTATATTGACTTATTCTTTGAGGACACTTGACTACAAATAATTTGGTTATGGTACATTGTGATTTTCTTTCCATTATGAGTTATATATGATGATGACGATGTATTTTGATATATCATTACTTTCAGATGTACATGTATTGACATATATTGTTGGCGAGTTCTCCTAAGTGTGAATGATACATGACAGGTTATGGATGTTGGTGGCATCGATCGACTTCCTAGGAATCTAGATTGAGTTAGGGAATGGATTGCATTTTGTTTGAGTATTTCATTTTACGCACATGTGATATATGATTAATTATATTAGGATTTATGTATATCGATTATTGACATTGTTTTTATCAGTGGATGCAGGCTTGACGATGCTTACTAATTCGACTCACATAAGGAGTAAAGGGGTCATGCACATAAACCAGATATTTGAGGGAGAGGTGTGGAAACATCCCTATCACAACCTACTAGAATTCTCATCATGACCTAAATTGTAGGTTAACGATTACCTATTTAGAGAGGTACATGATGTCGTGAGGGTATATTGTGACACTTACTCATGAGGAAATCTAAGGGGCACGCAATAATAAGTAATCATTATTTCTTAGAAGCCCTTAGTCTCTCACAAGGTCAACTGAATTGAATGTTGAATCCAAGGGTGGGACAAACTTCCAAAACCAGGCAAAGGTGAGTGACAATCTTGGAGCACGAAGGTGCTTCTTGAAGGGCATGTTGTGTAATTAAAATGTGAGTCAACAAATCTAGATGGCCTAGAAATTCATAAAATGCTTAGACCTTGATAGGACACAATATTAATTAATCAGTAAATTATAAACTTAGAAGCCTAACCAAAGTCTAAGCCTAAATCTAGACTAAGTCTAAGTCTAAATTTATTTAAAGCACTAAATAAAATATGAAATAAGTATAAAATCAAACTCTAGGAAAAGAGGGAATACAAATTTAAAGGTTGGGAAAATTGCACATGTGTGCATGGAAATAATAAAATGGATTTTTAAAATAGAAAGAAATTAAACATGACAGAATAGGTGCACACATAGAATAACATCTTGAGTAAAAAATACCACTAATTCTAACTAAAAGAAGAATCTTAATCCAAATCTAACTAAGATCTAGTTAGGGGACACTCATTAAATAAGAATTTGGGGAACAAAAGGACAACTAAGAGAGAAAATAGGAACACATTGGGGAATGTGAAGGAAAATAGCATTTTAAATAAAATAAAAAGGGTAAATACATGTGCAACTTTGGGAGAGTGTGACAGGTGTATTGGGTGAATAATCACTTAATTTAATTATTAAAGATGAATTAGTTGTTCATAAGGACAAGTGTCATTGAGAATTATTCTATAAAAGAAATGGTGTAGAAGGGAAAATGATCTCACTTTTGATAGTATTGATATGATGCTAAAATTTTGATAGTATTTTACTTGTGAGAGTTGGGATTTAAAGCTTGAGAAAGAGTGGAAGCTCTTCCTTCTGAGGAAAACTTGGAGCTATTTCTTTTTTATTTTTTTTTGGGTTCCCTTTGTGGCTTAGGGGGATAAGGGGGAAGAAGAGTGACCCTAGAATAGGCTGGGAGGTACCAATGTGGTCATATCATTTAGAAAGAGAAGGATCAAGGATAACACAATATTTTGAAGGGGAGACCATCTTCAAATTCAACTCTTACATTGGTCATGATATTATTTTGGTTATAAGTTTGTAATGTAAATTGTGTATCTGTTAGGGTACAAACCAAACAATGGATGGTTGAAGGATGTAAAATTTGGAGTGCAGTTTAAGATTTCAATTTTTTTGTTCTTATTTAACCTCCATTTTCACTATAAGTAAAAGGTTGTTAAGAAGTTGATTTATATGACCATACAATGTGTATTATATATATATATATATATATATATATATGTGTGTGTGTGTGTGTGTGTGGGGGGGTGGGTAGTAATTCAATTCTATTATTAAAATACAAGAGAAAAATGGTATTACAACTGCATTGTGGAAAGTGGTCATATTATTTTAAATTATGGAATGATCAATATAAAAAAGGGAAGGAAATTAGAATGATCATATTGAATTTTACTAAATGTTAGTTCTATTTTATTATTGAATATCAAACATTCGATAACTAATAGGAAAACCAAGAAGTATAATATGATACATACACCCTGTATTCATTTTAACCAATGCTTAGAAGAAAAGAAAACAATCGGTATGTATCTTTTGTTGAGTTTTTATGTTGAACATTTATTTTCAATGGGTATCATATTAATGTTACAATTACTTACTGTTGTTTATCCTTTCCAGAAATTGTGTTATCTATCAAAATTCACGGTGAACACAGTTAAGATCCAGTGAAACATCGATTGTTAGATACTCTAATATTTTGGCTTATCCCAAGTAGCATATTCGATTTAATAAATATTATATGTAGATTAACTTCAATAAAGGGGAAAATTGACGACTCTTACAAATTGATTAGTGGGTATACTGTTCATCTTTTACTAAATTTCGCAAGCAAATTGTCAATGCTCTTGACGTAGAATAAACCCTTTTTTTTAACTACCTCTAGTTCATTTGTTTGAACTTCAGCGGGTCCTCCAACTAATGCTTCTGTAGAAAAAATTTAGCACGTCACATGTGTGCAGTCACGGCGAAATTTTCTTCCTTCACGATATCTTGAATGATGTGTGTAACTAGCTGCAGAATTCAGGATAATGAGTGTGCGATTTTAATATTGTTAAATGATTCGATATTGAATATATTTTAGCCATTCAGGATGTGCTTCATGGAAATGATAATGAAATTAATCTTTTACCTAATGATGTGTTAAATTCCATCAATTTGTGAATCAACATCTCAAGTATGGTAACTAAGAATTACCACAGACTTCCATGGGAAATTTATTGGAGTAAATAATTAATGTTAAAGGGAAATTGGAGTGAAATTGTAGCTCACTTCAGTAGTAACTGATAGACGTTGGTACTAGATGTTAATTAATGAGTGGAATGAAGAGTGGTTATGGGTGAAAGTAATTAATTTAGGAGCAACATTAAATTGTTATAACTGTTAATTCATAGTAACAGGTAAATCGATTAGCTACTGAAGGTTAGTTAATGATAGGTCCTTGTACTTAATGTAGATACAACTCTGAGGTATTATACTTTCGAATGTGCACGAGTTGAAAAAATAATCCCTTACCGATTGATAAGTGTTTGTTACAGTATCTATTAGTTAATTTATTAATAGAGACGTTAAATAAATAGTGAGTGAACTTATTACTTCAACTTAGATCGGAATAACGTGCTCGTTTAATTGTGCAATTCTCACCTTAATGAAGTGTTCCTAAAACCCAATTATGATGATAAAGGATAGTGATTCAGTAAATAAAAATTGGATACTCGAGACTTTTTCCTCTCATCTCAAAGTAATAGGAATGTCGATGAAATTGATGTTGACACAGTAAATTGTTCGTTGGATTAAATAATTAACCCTAACTATCACAAGTATGTTTGATCACTCTCTCATTAATGCTCGTAGTTGTGAATATTCCTCTAATGTAAAAACATATCTACAATACATTTTTACATTTATGATCTTTAAAACTATAAAATAATAATTTATATATAACTTAAGGTGAGTGGCTGTCGAGAAAAGATAATAACTCTAATAAAATTTAATACTTCTAATGAAATATTTGTTCTAACGAATTTATATATAGATAGATAGATAGATAGATAGATAGATAGATTGTGTATTATAATTATAACCTTGTTTGAATTTAGGAGTCAATTTCCCATATTTAAATGAGATCTACTACATAGTTTTTATTTTTATTTTTAAATACCATTATAAGGATGGAATGGTTACATTCTAAATGTACACCTTCGATAGGAATTAAGAAAGTGTTAGATGCTTAAGTGTAGGCATTGTAAGAAAATAAACATGCTATTAAAACTTGTTACCATAATTTGTTTCGTTTAGAAAATTTTAGGCTCTTAATATCCAATTATGTAACCTGACACGTGAAGTCCTTGGTTACATATATTAATTTTTATTTAGTTGTTTAAATTATCGTCTCAGGGGTTTCCTTAAGTGGGTACTCACGCCAACTTACCTTAGAAATAACTACTCTAATTGGAATTAAATATCAGTCCTCGTCTAATTATGAGAATCATTATATATAAGAGTTGTTTATTTCTCATGGGTGAAGTTTTACTGTTAAATACATTTATAATTAAGTTATGTTAAGATATATATAAGATATCAAATTAACTTGAATATAATGATAAACCCTTTTTGCCTAACTTGTTTTTCAAAAAGAAAAATTTGTTGTTTCGTTATTTGCACTTACCTTGTGTTGTGTACCGAGGGACGTTATAGTTGAGAAGTAGTGTTCCCACCTAGGTATCGGTTACATAGGAATAAGTTTATGATTGTATTCCATGTATGTACTCAGGCAGGGATATCTTCAGTACATGTTGTTCCAACATGCAGAGTTTGATTTGCAGATAGAGAAGGCCACCGAACACATTTGATTCAATTTAAAGAAACATGAATATGTGATGATCAATGACATCTGTGAAGCCTTCATGATAGTACAATGATAGATGGATTAGAATTGTGGACAATTGAGTAGCAAAGTTATGGATAGTGTGCGACATATGGACAGAGATGGACACTTAGAAGGTACAAAAAATAGTGGTCATAGAAAATGCATAGCAGTGTATTTACAATTGAAATCAGTTGGAATTAGTTGGTCACAGAAATAAAAGCAGGAAAAGGCACAACAAAATAGGGAAAGAGAAACTGTCAATCATCAGAAAAAAATCATTGAACAATGTACATGACAAGTGAATGAAGAAAGCAAGTAATGATTTTTTTTTATATATGTCAGAGAGTTACAAGAGGAAGCACCAATGGATGGTTAGAAAACATTGGAAGAGAGGAAAGAAAACATTTACAGGTATCCCTACATTGATCTACAAGACATATTGCAAAGAGGTCAAGGGAAGAGAAATAATCAAGGAATATTAGCACCATGCAGACAGCGGGAGAGGTGCAAAATACTTGAAGAATAAAAGTAAAGAATATTTTTTAATGCTTCTCATATACATTAGATTTTTACATGAGGAATCACCATGAAGAGAAAAAAAAAGGCTTTCATACAGGGGGAGAGAGAGAACAAAGGAGAGTTACCCTTTTTCCCATGATGTCAAAGGGAGAGAAAGAGAAAAGAATCAAGCGCATGAAGTAAGAGAAGGATTGTTAAAAAAAAGTATACTTTCACGGGGAGTCACTCTTTGTTATTGCTATCAAAAAGAGAAGAGGTACTTGGAAATAAATATGAGTAAAAAACCATGTGAAAGATTAGATGCATGAAGATAGGGGAAGAAGACTCAAGGAGAGACACCCTTTTACATTGGTGTCAAAGGGGAGAGGGAGAAACATTGATGAGGAGAAATGGTCATAGGGGGAGCATGAGTTTTGGAGCATCAATGTTTCCATCATTGTTTCCATCAATGTTGGTGTTTCCATCCATTCCAAAGAGGGAGATTGTTGGACAGTTGGTTTGGAAAGTTGGTTGTCATTGATGTCAACCCTTGGACAAATCTAGAATCCCTAGAGATATGGTTGAGATTTATGGTGATTTAGTGTTCATTAATGGAGTGGTTTATGTCAGTAGATGTGTTGGGTGCATTTGATGAACTCTACATGAAACCCCAAAGGCATGGTTATGGGACCTGAATTTGGAGGAATATGGTCACGAAGGATCGTGTAAATGCAAGTAAATCACTCATGAATGGATAATCCTCGTCGTGTCATTTTCGGTGATAGGTGGTACACCACGTAGTTCCTCGTGGCTGAGGAGTTATGGTGCTTTCAAGTTAGAAGCCTTGAAAAATGGTCAAGAAGCCACTAGTTGGTTATAAGTCTCTAATGAAAGGGTAAAGTGGTTGCAACAAGACATTCTAGAATCCCCTAAGTTTAAGAAGAGAGGTTACTTAGAAAAATTATAAAAACACCTCAAGAAGTGTCTCATAAGTACACACACTTACTTTGAGTATCTATCTTGTGAGAATTTAATGGTATAATATTTTGGTCTATTGGTGAATTTGATGACAAGTTTGAGGCAGTGGAGAAAGAGTGAAGAAAGAGCAAAGAAAGAGAGAAAGTTTCAGAGTCATAGAGTGTTAGGGTTGTTCTGTAACCATAATTGAGTATGACCTCACAGGTAATCTTGAGGGTGTCCCATGAGGCACCCATTCGGGTTGCCTACGACACGTCATGTGAGGCCCCACATGACAAGGAGTCTTAGTCCCACGAGGCTAAGGAAAAATTTGGGGAAATTTTGGTACCAGGCTATTGAAGGTTGTGACAGTGTTACATGTCAATATTAATATAGAACAATAGGTCGGCTATAGGTTACATGTATTCTTATGTGATTGTATATTATTCTTGGTGATGGTATGGTACATTCTTGAGAGGCATGTCTTGTTGATGCATGGTACATCTCGGTGATATTGGTATGGTACATTTATTAGTAGTACATCTTGGCTGTATTGGTATTTTGGTATCTAGTTTGGTTACATGGTGATGATGCTATATGCTTGAGGCTTATTCTTGGTATACTCTTGAAGCATTGGCACATGGTGCATGGTTTTCATTTATGTTGATACATTGTTGAGGAACACACTTGGTATATGGAAACATATGTATGAGATACATCTCTTGGTGATGTTGGTACTTGGTTGAGGTACACCATTGATAATATTTTATTGATATATCCTATGGTACATGGTGTATGTCATGATATATGGTTGAGACATATTGTAGGTACATGGTATTGTACAATTGTTGATGTACATGGTATGGTACACAATTGGTACTGGATGCATGGTTGATGCATGGTATGGAAAAGTTGTGGTGCATGGTTGATGCACTTGGTGTGGTACAGGTTGTGGTACGAGTTTGATGGTTTGTACATTCTTTGGTACATGTTTGAGACACATATCATTTGATGGTATGTTGGTGATATTGGTACATGGTTGGTAGAGGCATGTGTTGGTGATGTTGGACATCTATTTGAGAGGTGGCCTTGGTATATGATCCATGTGAGAGGATCTGGTTGAGTATCAATGATAGTGACAGGTTGATGTGACAAGTTGAAAATGACAAGTTGTATATAGTGACAAGTTGACAATGATAGGTTTGATACAATGACAGGTTGATAGGTTATAAGGTGATGTGACAATGGTAGTGACAATGGTAGTGACAATGATAGTGGTAGTGATAGTGACAATGGCAGTGAAAATGATAATGATTTTGGTAGTGACAGTTGGTCTACATTTATATTTTAGGGAAGAAGGAAGAGGAAATGAAAGAGGATTGTATCATCCTTCCGATTGGTGCCACAAAACACAGGGAGTTGGAGATTCCTTTAGGTTGGAGCCTGAGAATCAGGGGGTTATAGCCTCCTTCTGGTTGGAGCCAAATAATTCAACGAGTTGTAGCTTCCTTCAGGTTGGAGCCTGTAAATAGTGGGTTGTAGCCTCCTTCTAGTTGTAGCTAGAGAAATGGGATTTTGGTCATTCCAATGAATTTGTTCTTTTGATTTGTAATAAAGCATTCCATGGTTTTCTCCCATTTGGGTTTCCACGTAAAAAAAAATTGTACTTTATATTTGATGGGATGTTATTGATGTGATGATGCTTATGCTTATATGTTCATGATATACATATGATACATTGATGATATATTGTTGATAGAATTTAAGTTTATATATTGTGGTTAAAATTAGTAAAAGTGCTCATACTGATCCACACCCTCCCTTCTTATTATTCCAACAAAGACTTCAAAATATATGGATGAAAATGTTTTACTGCTTTGAAAACAACATAGGCATGTTTTTTATTGTCAGGATACTTTAAATTTGTGTCTTGTAATAATGAAGTCATGAAATATATAGAGACTTCAAAACCTTTTGAATTTTTTCTGAGTCAAAATAGTTGCATAAGAACCGTCAGATACAAAGGTACATAAAATAAACTCCTTCTCAAAATCTAGACTCATCAAAGTAGAAGCTTCAATAATTGATTATTTAATTATTCTAAAAGAGTCTCTTTCTTTATATCCCCATTTAAATGTAGAACTCTTCTTAATCATATCCTATAAAAGTTTAACTATTTCAACAAAACTAGGAACAAACCTCCTCTCAAAAATTATTTTTCCCAAGAATGATTGCGTATTTTTATTACTAATGGAAAGTAATTTTTGAAATAACTTTACCTTTCATGATCTACTATAATTCCAAATTTTGAAACAATGAAACATAATATCTTACCTTTGGTTACAACAAAAACTATTTTCTTTGGATTTAAATAAATCCCATATCTTCAACATCGATAAAAAAAATTGTCACAAATGATCAACATGTTCATTTCTATTATGTGATTACTGCACTATGATATCATCTAGATAAACAATCATAGATTTGTTTATCAATTCATTAAATGTAATATCCATAGCTCTTTTGAATGTAGCTTATGTACTAATTAATCCGAAAGGAATCTTCCTATATGCATAGGTTCGCCATTTCGTTCTAATTTTTTATTTATATAATATGATTGGGAAACCAAAATATGAGTATGAGAAGAAAAACTATCTAGAAGAGAAAACATTTCACAACCCTCTACACGTTGTAAAATTTGTTCCATAGGTGGAACAAGGTAATCATATGTTTTTGAAGCTTTGTTTAGATTGTGAGAATGAATACAAATTCTAGTAATCCCATTTCATTTTCCTTAATGGAACTAAGTTTGAAACCAATCGGGAATGCCTAATGGGTAAGCTAATCTTGGCTTGTAACAATTTGTTTAATTCTTTCTTGATTTGAAGCTCAAGATTTCAATAAATTTTTCTTAACTTTTGTTGTACAGGTTTATCATATTTCCTGGATGGAATTACATGTTGAATGGTTTTAGTATAATATACTTTTAAATCATCATAACTCCACACAAATATGTCTTTATACTCCTTGAAGAGTTTGATAAATTCACTACATTCAAAGGAAGAACAATTTATTCCTAATTTAATATTTTGACGATTTTGATTACTTCCTAAATTTATTACTTCATACTACATCGAGGAAATGCTGGTTTTGCAATTTCTTTTTCCTTTAAATTTATATTGGAGATCATAAAGCTTCTCTAAACTAACCACTATTTTAGGAATGCCATTTTTTGTATCAAGTTGGTTTTCCAGAGAAGTCTCATTTATTTCCTTATCATGCTATTTTTCATAAATAATAGACTCTTTGAAATTACCTTCCTATGTGAGAAATTTCAATATTTGATCATGATCATTAAATACCCTCCAATTAGTGATATTATTTGGAACTAAGGGCCTGGAAATCAATTCCACATAAAATTTATTAGGAGAAAAATCTACTTGAGGAATTAATCATGAAGAAACATTAGCGAGCAAAGCTACATCAAGATTCAAAGCTCGAGGTACATAAACAATCCTAAAACAATCAAAATTATCAATAAAACTCCATACCTTGCATTGGTAGTTTCTTAGGAAATTGGAAATATAATGTATCGAATTTCTTACATGTTTGGTTATGATTTCAGAATCACCTAAAACGTTAATTGCTTTAACCTTCAAATCTATTTATTTTCTGAGACCTTGGATGAGAGCCTCATATTCAACGACATTATTGGTACAATCAAACTGAAAACTACATGATATAAAAAATTTATTTCCCGTAGGATCTTTGAGGACACATCCAAATAATTTCGTGCAACATAATTTACATTACTATTTTATAAATTTGTAAAGTTTGGTTCAACAAATTGAGTATAGTGTAGAATTTCAAAGTGAAAATATGTCTCTAAACCAGGTGAATATTCTACAGAGATATTTCCAAAGAATGAGTCAATGCAATAATTTCCCAAAATCAAATTTGAAAAAATTATTGGTTCATAGGGGTCATTTAAGTTTGTGACAATATAATTCATATGTATTTCTCATTCAACATTTATTTGAGTAGGTTTTCCATTGAATGGTAACTACATATGTGACCATGTTGAACTTACACTTATACTGAGAAGGGGGGTGAATCAATATAAGATAATTTTTACTTTAATTGAACATTCATAAATAATTCATTAAATTTAAAACAACAAATGCATGCAAACTCAAATCATGGTACCCAGAGTTTAACTTGGGAACCATTGCAAGAGAAAACCAAAAAAATATCTTTATAATTTTTTATAGGCACCAACCTACTCTTACAAAGATCGCAGGAATCAACCTATTGGAGACACCAATCTCCTCAAATGAGCAAAAACTCAATAAGATGTTGTGTAGGCACAAACCTACAAGAGAACACCAATATCCTCAATTGAGCACCAACTCAGTAAGACCTATATAGAAACCAATATAAGATCTTCATACACAGAATACTTATGAATTCACCTGCATGCTTCACACTTCATGTATTTCATAGAATCATCATACCCTTAACTTTCATTTTCTAGTTCCTCTACTTGCTTCATACCCTAGACACAACTTCAAACCTTAGTCTTATTTAGCCTTCTTTTATTTATATTTTTTTTGTGCTCACTTTTTGGGTCGACCTATAAATACTAGTTGGGTTGAATTGAACTTTTTGGCTGGGTTGTCTGACATAAAAAATCATATTTAATTGTTCCTAAACATACATAGGGAGTGCAATATACCTATGGATAGGTTTTGGAATAATATTTTCAACCATATATCTTATGCTCCCATTTGAGATAGGCATTTAGAGTAAAAATTTCTTAAAATATAGGGTATCCAAAATGAGCATAAAAAATTAAAAAACAATATTTCCAACAATCTCCATCTTGCAAACTTTATCTTGGACATTTATAGTCTCCCCCTGTATTTGACATCAATGAAAAAAATATTTCCAACATTGTCCCCCTTTGTCATTGATGGCAACCCTTAGTCAATTCTGATACTCCCCCTACCACAACTCTCCTTGTGTATAGAATGCTTCCTTTTTCTGCAATTTATCCCCTTGAGCTTGTGCTTACCTTTACTAGTGAGATGAGAGAAATATCACTCCCATACAACATTTGTTTCCTTTGACTTCATTGAGAATGTAAACATTTCTCATGTTTCTATTTTCATTTTCCACTAATCTTCCTAAACCTGCTTTCCTTATGTCATGTTGGAGAAAGACATTTTGGGTAAGTTTTGGGAGTTGCATAGGAGCGGACCACATGACAAGTGAACAAACAAGCACCGTGTGTGTAAGACGGTTAGTGCATTTTCAGGATCCATGACATAGAAGGTGTAAGTCAGTTAGGAGTTTTGAGACATTTTTTCCACATTGTAACAGAGTAAGCCCTAATGTATATGTATAAATATGTATGGGTTTTGGGTATAAATCAATTAGTGGATGAAGAATTAGATATTTTGGGAGGAAAATTCTGAGTGATTTGAGTTGGTTTCTGGGCAATGAATATAACTTTTCTAGTTGATGAGTATGAGCTAAGTTGAATATTAGTTGAGAGGTATGTGTGCACTACAACATAGAGTGACTTGGGAAGGTTTGGGTTTTAAATGAAGATTATTGTATGAGCACAGTGTAAACATGTTGTAAGAACTCAAGATGAATGGATAATATAAGAAGCCAGTTGTTGTGTACATAGCCCATTTTGGGGTGAACCACATTAAATATCTACGTTTTGATGTGTTTTTTATCATGATCAATTGATTTATTCTATTTATTGCACACATGTAGTAGATTCTTAATGGTTAATATGAATATAAGGGTTTCATGCACTTGTTGAATGGTTAAGTAGGATGCATTTATCATATGTTATTATGTTGTTATGAGTTCACACACAGGGTATATGAATGAATTTTAAGTAAACATTAAGAATGGATGTTAGAACGGTCCCCATTCCCTTCACGATTGCAGAATCCTGGTTCCTGCAGTCCCCATAGGTACCTCAGGTGAGACTTCACCTTCTTGTGGGTAATTCTTAAAGGGACGATATCTTGGGATTTGTCGGTGATTTAATGTTGAACCCCATGTATTCCCACTACATTCCAAAAAATGTTTTTTTTTTTCAAGACAAGGATCTAATATTGAGGGGGATGTGTAGGCCTACTAAGGAGGAGATTCTATGATGGTTGGATGTGAAGGAGAAACATTTATGATAGATTAGAATAAAAATCCATGGATCAACACAGAGAAATGGATACAAAGTTATTTGTTTATAGATTTACATGAAATTTTCTTCACTATCTTTTCAAATATTTTAGCAAAGTGGATCTAGAGATTAATTAAACATGTCGAAAGATATTGTACTTTTGTTTCGAGAAATTGGACTCCTGATTTAATTAAGAAAGTTGATTATATAA
Organism: Picea glauca; assembly: GCA_000966675.3. Classification (NCBI taxonomy): domain Eukaryota; kingdom Viridiplantae; phylum Streptophyta; class Pinopsida; order Pinales; family Pinaceae; genus Picea; species Picea glauca. The sequence continues at coordinate 1,152,421 of JZKD02S1672663.1, forward strand.
TAAATCAGGTATCACACACAACAGATTACTAGTTGGAAATTGTGTTGGGAGGTTACATTACTGAATTTGCAATAGATTGTACTCAATCATGCAATGATATTGAAAGGGAATTCTTTAAGGGACTGCGTTGAAGATACCTTAAGTCACTGTCTACTTGTATTAATATATTATTATGCGATAAGGGATTCATGAAAATGAAATCTAATTGCTAAGCACCTTCATACACATAGGGGAACTGGGGGTTGACCAGGGGATGGTCCGAGCATAAAGAGGGACGAAGAGAAGGAATGAAGAATGGATGGGCTAAGGATGATGAGAGATGAATATTGTGTGATGAATGAAAAGATTAGAGTATTTTGTAGTGGTAAGAGATTTAAACCGAATAAGAATATGATTGTGGTTAAGAGATAGGGGAAACATAGTGAGAATGAGGAAACAAACACTTGTGTGATACTCCAGATCGAAGGAAGTCTGTAGACAAAAGAAATGATTCATCAGCTCAATCTAGTAGAAGAAGATTCTTCTTACATCAAACTCTGCATCAAACCCATGACCCTGTGTGCATCGCCAAGAACTAAGGTAATATTTGAGGCTTTGTAAATTATAGTTATTAAAGGAAGTAAATATAGTATTAGAAGTAGTCAAAGTAGCAGAAGTAGTACGCCAAGTCATAATCAGTTAGTTTTATTAGGAAACAATACCGTGGAGAACAGGATGGAAGAGTATATCCTACTCCAAGAATACCTATCTTCCATGGAGCAAGGACAGAGGATACAAAACAACATTTGTTCATTTGTGAGACAATATGGACTATGAAGAACATCCAAGACAATGATGCAAAGATTGTGAAGTTGGAAAAAAATTCAGAGATCGCACATTATTATTGTACATGAAATATCATACTACAACACCTATGGGACATACTAGAATCTTGGCAGAGGTAAGTCAAGCTCTATTAAAAGAGTTCGAAAAACCTAAATCCTAGTCATAGTAAATAACATAGTTGAAGGAGAGAAAGCAGATAGTAAATGAATCAGTGGGGGACTACTATGAAAGATTAAGATATTGAAGGATCAATTAACATTCCAAATTCCAGATGAAAAACAACAAGAGTGGTTTATTATAGTACTATTTATGCATATATGTTTCCCTTTGACATAGTAGAATATCATGTCACAATCAGAAGCCTTAGAAATTACAATGAATTTATAAGTGTCCCCAATAGGAGAAAATGGCGCAAGGATGGCTCAAGTGGAGTCACAGCTAGAAACACTGAATGTTTAGTTGCAGGATCTTGTGAAATGTAAATAAAATTTCAAGGAGGTCTCATGCACCACATGTAGAATAGAAGGAAACCATAATAATAAATGTCCATATTTTCAACAGTATTTGAATACAAGAGCTCTGAAACCACTAGGGTTATGGTGTGAGATTTGTAAAACAGTGGGTCACCAACCTCATAATTGTCCATTGATGCAGCAGTACGATAGTACTACGAGAAATCTATTTTGTAACTTTTTCAAGTCTGTCAAACATGAAGAGAAGGATTTCAATGCATTTCATTTTATGAGAGAGCGCACTACAAATGCATATAGAGTCCAAGGAGAATAATCTGAAGGAGGAGCATCACATAATAATACTCCAAGAGGTTATAATCAAGAAGGAAGAGGAGGGTTGAAAGGCCACATAAAAGGATGATTTGATAGAAGTAGATGACCTATTATATGTTATAACTGTAATAATCATGGATACTTAGTGTGAGACTTCCTGAATCCCTGCATCACATGCACATATTGTAGAGCACTAGACCATGTGATAGATGATTTTCCACAGTTGATCACAAAATGGAAAGAAAAGAGGAATTCAAATGTACATATGATAGCAACAAAGGAACACAATGAACAACCTAATATAGCAGTAGTTACGTGTGGAGGAACTATAAATGGAACAGATGCGACAGATCAAGAAAATAGGATCCACCAGTGGGTAAGGAAAGTAACAGAGCCTCAACCATTGTTTGACTCTAGAAAAAATAAAGAGTCGTATATGCAAGCAAGCAAGGAAGTAATGGGAGCATACTAGATAGAAACGACATTGAATGTGCCACCTTTGTATGAAAGGATGCCAGTGTATGATATGCCACTAGTTTATAACCATTCAGAAAGGCAAGTTGACAAGGAAAGAACTTTGAATAGTTTTCTGAAAATTTGTTTAGAGTTAATGAAAGATGAGTCTTGATCCAGATTATTTTTGGCACGAAATGATAGCAGAGATATAATAAAGAAATGTATAGACATATGTTAGATATCCAATAATATAATAGAGATATAAGCATAAACATAGAGATACAACAATACACAATTTCTATTAATGCGTGAAATGTACAAAACTGTAGAAATACAGAGTGAAAGACTCGCTAGAATGGTGGTATCTTATCTCTGAGAAGAGATGTGATGGTTATGCTCATTCGAAAGAAGATAATTATTAATGATTACAATGAGGCTCCAATGTCCTTTTTGATATAAATAAATTCCAAAACCCTAACCCCGGAAGATGAAAAGACAACAGTTTTGTGGACCCTATTTTGGGTAGTTTAGTGTATTAACTTCCCGAGGGCATAACTTTGGAACATGATCACCATTTGGGGTGAAAAATAGCTCATTGGAAAGGTATCGATGAGTCAATTAATTTAAGGGGATAAATAAGAGCCTTTGTCTATCATTGAGGTTCCCTATCATGAAAAAATGTCATTTAGGCCCTCACAATGGCCCCAAAAGCTTAAGATCTGAAAAACTGCTAAAAATAGTAAATTAACAACAAACTTTTTTGAGCCAGTTGGAATAGGTGGGTGGCCACCAATTTCTGCCTAGATTAATCCTCCCTCCTTAGGAACAAATGGTATCCACTGAGTTGAGTTCCCGGGGGAGAGGGGAAGGTGTTTGTTGAATCTGAATCTTGGTGAGCTTCTTGCCTTGCTGGAGAAGTTGCATTGCTTAGCTTGTTGAAGGCTGTCACGAACCTATTGTTGTAGGGGTTGAATATGTTCAACCAACCTGTTGTATCTTGGCTAGATTGGGAAATGTGTAGGAACCATTTTAGGTGAATAAAAAATATCTTATTTCTCTTCTGCAATCTGCTTCTATTGGATAGAAAGGTATTGGGCCAAGGTTGCAGTGGTTGCAGTGTCCTTCTATTCATATTTTGAATAGATTGTGAAGAGGATAAATTTTATTGTATGGGAGATTACCTTGTGGCACTATTTTGGTGGGACATTAGTTGTAACTACCTCTAGTATCATGTAGAGATGACCCCCCGGAGTAATAATGATACTATAGGTTCGAAACTCATAAATAACATGGTGCTTCCACATATATGGTTGGCCCAAAAGAACATCATAGACATCCAGCAGGGAAACATAACATAATACCCCATCCTTGAAGGGCTGCATTCCATATGAATATCGACACTGCTGGATGAAATGGGGATCTCATCCCTGGTGAAGCCACTCGATGTTGTATGTTTGCATGTGTGGTGTTGTAGACAATCCCAAACGTTTGACGACCTCTGATGAGATGAGGTTCTTCTCGATTCCACTATCAACAATAAAATGCAACGAGGTCCCCTTCACCCAAATTTGTGAATGGAAGAGGTGCTCCCCCTCTTTAGGATCTGTTGGTTCTTTTAGTTAAATTCTAGAGATCACGACAGTAGAAGTGGGGTCTACATCGTTGATTTGTCTTCTCCAATTATTTTTTGAATCAGGGTTCAACTCCTTTTCTTTGATCTCGACCGGTAATGATTTTTTTGAGAGACATTCATCAGCATTGTGCTAGGGATTTTTTTGGAAATCACACCTCTTTCCAGTTTCCTTCTTCATCTTTTCATTACCCTTCTTTTCTTGTGGCTTGGAATGGTTTTCTGGAGGTTGGTTGTTAGGGTTGTATTTACCATACTTTGGCTGTTACGGATTTTCAGACCCAAACTCCTGTTTGTTCTGGATCCTAAAGTTTTTCTCAATTTTGACAACATATCGATAGGCCTCTCCCAGTGATGAGATGTCCATGAAATCGATTTCAGTTTGG
>JZKD02S1672663.1:1184582-1197426 GCA_000966675.3 Picea glauca
AAATAGCAAGTGTAAGTAGATTGATAACATAAAATATCCAAAAATGAAAAACAAATAAGGAACCCAAATTTAGATGAAGAACCTGCTATGAAATATTTAAACAACTATATCTCAATATATAGGAAATAAAATTGAGCCATCAATAGATCAATATAAATATGAGACATAGGAGAAGAATCCAGGATGATCATATTTAGCAGGCCAAAGCTAGAAACTCCCAGAAACATTTGAGGAACATAATACAACGCCAATGGACATAGTCAATGATTGTTTTTTAACGAATACCATTTGTAAAGTTCCATAGGACAAAATTAATCGCCCAAGGGTCTCTTCACATTCCATGTGTAACCCCCACATATACATATTCGAAATGTAAAAAATAAATTGGGGAAAAAATGAAACGAACAACCTTGAGAACTGGAGTCTCTCTCTTGTCTTATATAAGCTAATTCATACGATGTAACCTAGACCTTTTCCTTTTCTAAAAAAATATGGTATTATTACTTTTGAGTAATAAAGAGGAGGAGGCATTTCAAAAATGTGTGGCTTTGATGGATGTAGTAGAGACTATTCTTTATGCATTTATCTCTTAGTTAAGTAGATAGGATTTTGTTGTATGAATTATTTCTGTACTCTGTTATTTTTTCTTATGATGTCACATATTTCCTCATGGGTACATAAATGATGTTATAGATGTATTTTTCAACTATTTGTCTTTATATCTGCAACATTATTGTTTTCATATATCATTAGAATACATGAGTTATTTCTGGTTCTGATGATGTTATCTTTCATTATACTTATTCTTTTAGTTTTTCTCTCAGGATAAACTAGAATTAGTTAGGATTAGATTAGTTATATTTTAGGTTTATTTTCCTTAGGATTAAATAGAACTATTTGGGGGGAATTCTTTTGTCTTTCCCCTTTTATTTCTTTTTATTTTGAGTGGCAGAAAGGCCCATAAATGCATAGAAAATGCTACACCAAATGAGAGTAGGTATGATTGGGACCTTCCATTGGTCATTCTCCATCATCTGCTTGACATGCCATTTAGACCCATCAACAAAGAGAAAAATCATCAATGAAATTAAAAATATGTCTTGTACCTTCTACTGAAGGTAGATTGATGTAGTAGACATCACTTTGAACTAGCTCTAGTAGGTTTTGTGTTCGACGCACTTTTCTAGAGTATAATGGTGCTTAATGATGCTTCCCAAGAACACAACCCTTACAAACTCGTTAGGGGGAAATACCTTTAGTAAACCAACAACCATGTTCTCAATTGCCAATTCCTACAGACTTTGAAAATTCAAGTGTCTAAATCCCTCATGCCAAATTTGACTTCTCTCATCATTGTGAGAAACAAGTGCAGTTGGTTTAGTGTCAGGTGGATTCATGTCATAGAATTTGTACAAACTATCCATCGAGTCAAAAATCTCATTGATACAATTGAATTTCCTTTCTTCAAGTCACGAACATAGAACTGATCTAGCCAAAATTCAATAATCTTAACTATCTATGTTAATTGAGCAACAAACAATAGATTGACACTGATATTTGGCACATGATAGACGTCGACAATATTCCCATGTCGATAGGTAACATCACCTTGGCCAACAACATCAAGAGAAAAATCATCATCAACATATATTTTCCTCTCCTTAGCATCATCCAACCACGTGAACAAGGAGGCATCCTTAACCATCTGATGAGTGCATCCAGAGTCAACTACCCATTTGTTATACGTAGAATGAGACATCAAGGCTTATGAATTTATGACTTGGAAGGTGAAATTATTAGCGGGTTGGAATACAACAAACACATCTACTTCAAGGAATTTAAACTTCTCCTCTAAAGCATCTCTATTATTATAGAAAACTTTCTCCATGTGTCCAGTCTTTCCACAGTACCGACATGTCTTCTTATTTCAACTACGCTAGGGTGCATCTGTCTGTCCCTTAGGTTTCTGATCGTGATATGTAGGTTTATGTGTAGAGGCATAAAAATATACTCTGTCCCTAGGATCCATCATGATCTTTTCCTTGAGAAAGTGCACTTGGTGTTTACCACAAAGATTTCCTTATTCAAGTAGTCTGTGTTGATCACTAATCAAAAGACCATGGAAAGCTTCAAAAATATAATCCTTGCCATATTTCTTGTTTTATTTCTAGTTGGTGAAGAAAGTTTAGATGAACATATCAAATGATGTTCTCAAGTTCATCAGGAATAGCTCGATGAGTTTCCAATCCTTCTTTTGATAGTTCTTTCCACATTCACCCAATTTCAAATGGAGTTATTTGATACATGCCAAATAGTCTTCTATTTTGTCAAAGGAATGAGGATTGAGAGAGATCAACTCTTTGTCCAACTTCATGATGTGGCTCTCATTGTCTTGGTTGAACAATGACTAAAACTTCTTCGAGACTTGATGAGGGAAGTTGATTTTGTTAGCATTAGAAGTCACCTTCAGATTGCATAGAAGGTAAGCCCAGTACCCATCAATTTATGTGAGTGTAATTGAGTTTTAAGAGGTCAAATGGAGAAGACTCAATGATAATAATGTTCTAACTCATAAATTTGGACTAGCATGCACAAGCGATTGAGGTTTGGAATCAACTTCAATCAGTAAGTTGGAGTAAGGGTGAATAGAGTGAAGACTTTGGTGAGGAGAGTGTAGAGGTATGTCGTGGACATCAGGGCTTCCAACAACCTAAGGAGGAAAAACTTGAATGCAATATTCTCTTGAATTCAAATCTCAAAGAAAATGAAAGAAATTATAACAACACTATAATCAAACATTCATCATAATACAATTACAACAATTCATGTGAATCAGTCATTCATGAACTTTCTCAATATCATAGGAAAATAAGATGGGGTAAGAAAAATGACTTAGATTAATCAAGAAGTCTCAAATCAAGTACATAAAAAGAGAACCAATATTCTTCATCAAAATATTACAATAGCAGGGAACCTAGCTCAACCATTCGACCTTAACAAAATACTAAAACTGCCTATATATACTCTGAAATGTTGCAACCACCAAGAGAGTGATCATACCTCTGCATTTAAATCTTTCATTCGACGCCTGCTCTGTCAGATTGTGCATGCCTTATTTATGTGTTTTGCAGTAAAATCTGTCCAGAAGGAGACTTCAGATTGTCAGTCTGCACTCATGGTCATCTTCATCTTGTTTTCCATTTATGGGGTTAGACGAGGTTTCAACCACCTCCCCCATTTCCATTAAATACCTTCATCGGGATCGAGATGAGGACTGACACCCATGAAGATTCTAGGCAGTGCCCACGACTTCTTCAAGTCAATATCGGTGCCTCGAGGTCGTGTAGATCTTCTTCTATGACCAATACGAGCACTTTTGGCCTTTGGCACAACTCCTCTCCATTTCTCCATCCTGCATCAAACCTCGGGCCATGACCTGGGGCTCATATCCAAAGGTGCTTCGGGATTTCATCTTTTGAGAGTCTTCACTCCACTTGATTCCAAATATGTCTATGCCCAAAATTGCGAAATGGCCTTATTCAGGTCGACGATCAAACTAGCTTTGAATTTGATGACCACGATTGCTTCCCAAAAACCCTAGTCATTAGTCACTCAAAAGACTTTTACCCTTCTTTATGGCCCCACTTTCCATATGACCACGAGCTATGATCATTGACCCAATTCCTGGGCTCTTCATGATTTTGCACTTCGCAAACTTGCACCGTGCTCCATGCTAAAACCTCTGATTCACAAAATCACGACTTCTTGGATCTGGTGCCACGCGTCCCTCTAAATCAGATGGCTCCTACTGATTTTGGGTTTCGGGAGTTAGGACCTTTGATGAACAACTTTAACGATATTTCAAACTCTCGATTCTCACGATTATTTTTCACCATTGATCTCTCCTAATGAGATCTATGGCCCAAATTAAATCTTTGCTCGACCCTTTGACTTCAGGATTTTGATCTAGGGAAAAACATCACACAACTTTTAACCTTTCGAAAGAATGCACATTGTCGATCAATTCGCTTGATGAATCTTCGTCGTTGAAAGATTAAAACTACCTTCTACTTGTGCTTCAAACATGAAATAGACTGTTAGGAAAGCTCTGCTTTGTGTTCATGGTTGTGGCCTGCATGATCAAGGATTCAGACGGTTGGATGTGGGCTAGGAAAACAGGGAGACAGGGGAAAAATTACAGACTTAGGTAGAAAACACAAACCCACAGGATTCTAACAATTTTATGTGATAACATTTGGCTCCACAGGGGATGGCATGCTCCCTGCGAGCTGCCAAGAACAAGTAGTTCTAGTGCCTTAGTTGTTGGGTTATGGAGTCATTTATAAAAACCAAAAACGAAAGAAAAATTATATTTACAATGGCATGGGAAGCCACTCATGGTTTAAGTAAAAAACTTCTTCATAAAATGCCCATTTACAGGGCTACCAAAAACTTCATCATCCTCCAGATCCTGTAACTTGTAAGTGTTATTTGAAAATATCTCAGAAAATTTGAAGGGGTTAATCCATAAGGCCTCAAATTTACCATGCTTTCCTTTATATTGTTTAGGTGCATCCCACTTGAGTTCTAGATCTCCTAGCTGGAAATTCTCTTTCCTTAATTTTCTGTCAAAATCCTTCATGATCTTCTATCAATGGTCATGGGCTTTGTCCAGTAGTTTCTCCCTTGTCTGTTGTACTTCTACCAACTTCTTTATTCTTCTAATCATATCATCTGGTTCTCCTTGATAATCTTGGAAGAATTTTTCCACAAGTAAGGTGAGTTGAGAGGGAAATATGGGCTCAACTCCATACACCAGTTGAAAAGTAGAGATACCAAGATATCTCTTTTTTCTCACTCTGTCAGCCCATAAAACAAATTTAAGCTCTTGAATCCCAAACTTTCTTATTGTCTTCTAGAAATATTTTGATGATATTAATAAAGATTTTGTTACAGGACTCTTCCAGTCCATTAACTTGGGGGTAGTAAGGAGTAGAGTGAATCAATGTGATTCCAAAATGTTCACAAAACTTAATCAATGGTTCATCTTTGAAAGATGCAGCATTATCAGTGACAATTCTGTTTGGAAAACCAAATCTTGCCATAATATCTTCAAGAAAACCAATGATTATCTTGTGGGAAGCATTTCTTGTGGGTATGGCCTCTATCCACTTAGTAAAGTAGTCTGTGGCAGTCAATATCCACCTATGTTGATTACTTGAAGCAGGATGAATTTCCCTAATAAAATCTAGGCCCCATTGCTGAAAGGGTCCTGAAGCTACCACAAATTTCAATGGAAAAGACTTGAGTTGTTGCTTTCCAGATAATTTTTTACACTTGACACAAGACCTGATCTTTTCATAGACATCAGTGAAGAGACTAGGCCAAAAATACCTATCCCTGATAATCTTGTAGGCTGTGGTTCTCCAGAAGTGATGCCCCCCACATAAACTGTCATGAAAATCATAAATAATCTTTTGGGCTTCCTGTGGGTATAGACATCTCAAAAGCACTCCCAAAAGGTCTTTCCAATATAAGACTTGATCAATAAGACAATATTCAATTGATTTGAGCCTAAAGGATCTTACCTTGTTCCTTTCCATGCCATCAGGAGGCTGCAACTTCTGTAGGAAAAATATAATGTCCTTGTACCAAGTGCATTTTCCCAAAGGAAATATGACTTGAGAATTTCCATCAGACAACTCTGTTTACTGATTTTCTGAACAATTGTTGATAAAATTTACCCCCAAAGCTTTGCAATTAGATTCATCCAACAAAATGGATAAACCTTGGCCTTTAACCAGTTTGGTGGGCTTTATCTCAAGCTCAAATTCAAGGATCTTGGCAATCCACTTTCTCCTTCTTTTGTCTATGTCAGGCTGGATGAGGATCTCCTTCACAGAAGCTAAAGGGACATATGCAATGACCTTTGAATGTAGAACATAGACTCTGAAATCCTTGAGGGATTTTACCAAAGCATAGGCCTTCTTTTCCATGATGTCATACCTTAGCTCAACTTCTCTCAATTCCCTACTGAAAAAGGAAATAGGTTCTTCCAACCTTTGAGCATTTTTCTGCAATAAAACAACTGCTACTGTGTCAAATGAAGCGAAAGGGAAAATCAGAAAATCCTTGCAGTAATTAGGACTGATGAGCACAAGTGATTCAGTCAAGGCCTTCTTTATTTGATCAAAAGAATTTTGATATTCTGCAGTCAACTTGACTTCATTTCCCTTTCTCAACATGGTTGTAATATATTTTACCATTTCAACAAAATTAGAAACAAACCTTCTTAGAAAATTAATTTTCCCCAAGAAATATTGAACTTCTTTCTTGGATCTAGGGAGTGACAAGGTTTGGATATCTTCTACCCTACTGGGATCAATCCTTACTCCCTCAGTTGATACTATGTGCCCCAATAATTTCCCCTCTTTCATGGAGAACAATGAATTTTTAGAATTTAAGGAGAGACCAAATTTTATGCATTTCAAGAAGACATTTCTTAGATGATAACACTGTTCTTTATTAGACCTGGAGAAAACTGTAATGTCATCCAAATAGATGACTACAAATTTATCTTTTTCTTCGATGAATGAAATTTCCATAGCTCCTTGAAAGGTTTCCCCTCTGTTCATGAATCCAAAGGGCATGTTAGTGTACATGAATGTACCCCAAGGAGTAGTGAAGGTTTTCTTCTCTCTTCCTTCAGGAAACACAAAAATCTGATTATAGCTAGAAAAGCCATCAATCATGGAAATCCTATATGCACTAGTCACCCTCTATAATATGTGTTGCATCTTTGGCAGGGGGTAATTGTCCTTCTTAGAGCTTATGTTCAGGTTCCTGAAATCGACACAAATTCTGATTTCTCCATTCTTATTTCTCACTGGGACCAAGTTGGCCACCCATTCAGAATGCCTCAGAGGGATGATAATTTGGGAATCCAAAATCTTTTTCACCTCTTTCTCCATAATAGGCAGCAACATAGGATTTGTTTGTCTCAATTTCTGCCTAAATAGTTTGGACTCTTCCTTCAATGGTATCTTACGTTCAATGACACTTGTGTCATATGTTTTGAGATCTTCATATGTCTAGGCAAACACATCAACAAATTATTTTAATAGCTCTGCATATTCAACCCTTTGCTCCATTAACGAGCTGCTTGATAATTTGATGAATTTTGGATCCTTCTCTTTACTAATATTGTACTCATCTATATCACCATCATCAACTGAACCTTTAACCTTCACTGCCACATCATTCCCATCGAATAGTCTTTCCAAAGGAACTATCCCCTTTGGGATATCATTGCTAGGCAACTGAACAATATGATGATGGGAAATCTTTCTTGTAAGAACGTTAGCCTAAGGATTATCTTCAGAGTTGTGATCTTGATCTATATGTAATGCAGAAAATTCATCAACATACTCAAGGAATGTTTTGAGCTCCAGGTCATCCTAAAAAACCTTCCAATTCTTGACATTGTCAGGTAAAGAGGGCCTATATTTTACCTCTACATCATAGTTGAGTTTTGGTGACAATGGGACTATGAAATGGCTTGCCAAAACAACCAAAGAATCAGCCATGGTATTCTCCTCTCTTGGAATAAATGAAATGTTGAAAGCCAAGAAGAAAATTTCAACTAGGTCCCATACTTTATTTCTGTAAGATTTGAGCCTAGGATTCTTATCTTGGTAAATACCTTTGATTTGATGAACAATTAGTTCTGCATCACCAAATATTGATATCTCTGCAATCCCCATGTCCTTTGCAGCCCTTAAACCTAAAACAAGAGCTTCATATTTTGCCATGTTGTTAGTAGCCTCAAATTCTAGCTTGTAGGACAAATATATAGTCTCTTGATAAGGTGAAACAAAGACCACTCCAACACCAACACCTTGCTTAGAAGAGGCTCCATCAAAGAACATCTTCCAAACAAAGGTATTTGGAGGAGGGGTTTCGAAAAAAGTGATGGACTGCTTTCCGATTTCAAGAGGAGCTTTAGGAGCATCAGTGAGCTGCAATATGCTAGATCCCAAATCAGTTTCAAGAGAAAAAATAGGATGGTTGGTGGGGTTTGTTTCATCACTAATGATGTGGGCCAACTGAGATTCCTTGTAAAGTCTCCTTTGTTCACCCCTGAACATAGGAATGGTGGCATATGAAAGGTCCATCTGCAAGGTTACCCCCAGTCTCTTTATAGAAGATCTAGATAGGAGCATCCCGAACTTAGGGGGAACATCATCCACTATGATATCCATGACCACACTCTTCATTGGCATCTGAAACAGAGAAATGGTTAGGTCTTTGATAACCCCAAGGCACTTTACCTTCCTGGAGTCGAAAGAATACAGGTCGTGGTAGGCTTTTGTAACCTCCAACCCGAGCTCTTCCATGACAATATTAGGCATAAGATTGTGAGATGCCCCTGAATCCATTAAGAAGTTATGCAACACCTTAACATGTATGTTCAATGAGGTGTAGAAGGGAGGGGGGGGATCGTCTCTATCCTCTACCAAAGGCCCTAATATGACAACTGACCTTTCATCTTGGAGGTTAACTGAGTCTGTGGAGTGAGATGCAGGTTTGGGCTGAAATTTTTTTGATAGGCACCTTTTGAAATCATCATGCTTGACTAACTCTGAGAGAGGTACAGGGATTCTAATCTTTTGAATCTCATGCTCAAAGTTATAAGGGGAGGGAGGCTTCAAAATATCCCTCACCTCTAGGACAAGACTTTTGACCATTGGTGGTGGGATCTGTGCCTTCCTTTCTTTGCTTCTATCTGCTATATCTTTAGCAGGTTTCTCATATCTAGCAGGTCATTCAGGAGTGTTAGGATTTCCTTCCTTCTTCTTGGATCGGAGGTTATATATATTCAGATAGCTTCTGGTCTTTTCTCCATTGCTTAGCTCATTCAGTTGATTACTCATGAGGGATTCTTCCTATGCAATCTGAGTTAAATGAGGGGATGAAGAGGTATCTCCAAGGCAATGGATCTCAGGATCAAAATCTTCTTCCTCTCCATATTCATTGGTAACCAAGTTATTTTGGAGAGGAGTTTGTATTTTCTGATCATCTCGGTCCATGTTCCTCTGATCTCTTTGGATTTTCTAAGGGACATTAATTGGTCTTCTGAAACTACCCCTATTATTAGCAATTTGGGGATTTATATAGATCTTCTTTCCTTACAATTCAAATCTTTCCATCCTAGCAGAAAGTGACTTTACTAGTTTGGTTACTTCATCCATTTGAGGGGGGGCATCAAAGGAACTAGAAGTCGAACTTTCAGACCTACCTTTTCTTCTGTCTCTATCATCCTTACTCCTAAGCTCATCAACTGCCAATATATTATATTCTACTTCAATGGTTGCATCTTGCATATGAGCCAAGGAGGTAGCTCTTCTTTCTCTTAACAAGAGGCATAAATCAGGGTCAAAATCACTAGAATAAGTAATCTTTGCAAAGGTTTCTATAGGCTTAACCTCAGTGGGAATTTTATTATACATTATATTAAACCTCTTTGAGAAGTCATAAGCATATTCCCCTTCCCCTTTCTTCAGTGATCTGAACTTTGTAATATAGTAAAGGAAATCCTTTCTATCACCCTAATTCTTTAAGAAGGCTTCATCAAGGACTTCAATCCCATCAATAGATCTAGGGGGGAAATCCCTGAACCATTTCCTGGCCTCTCCATCAAGGCTATGAACAAAAATTTTCATTCGTACATCTTCAATCACAATGACATAATTGTCAGGATAACTATAGAAGGCTGCAAGGTGCTCCTCTGCAATTATATCTCCCTCACCTATGAACTTGGGCAATTGTTTAAGGTATCCATCAGTTGGGAGAGAAATCAAAGGCTGAGGCATAACAAGAAGGGTGTACCTAGCAGCCACTATAGAAACCATTCTATTTCTAGGGGAATTAGCACTTGCCATTGGGATGTGAACAGAAGGGGAACCTGGAGGGGGTGGAGTTCAGACAGGTGAAACTGGGATAGTGCTTATGGGAGATAAAGATAAGGGGCTTGAGGGAACAAAGGTTTCTCCTTTTGTAGCTGCAGGAACTCTAATAGGAGGAGGAGTAGTAAAGTCTAGAGTAGGAAATTCTTCTAAGTTCCTGGGTCTAAACCACTTCACCACTTCAGGGGAGACAAGGGTGTCAAATCTCTCTCCTTCCAAACCAAGAATAGGAAGGGAGAAATCGATAGGAAAAATCCCAAAATTTAAATTTCTTGAAACTCCAACAGTTTGTGTAATAGAAGAATCAAAAGTAATTACTGGAGTTTGTAAAGAGGGATTATGAAAATTATCAGAAAAACTTGGTACAATAGTGGAGGTACCTTTTTGAGCAGTCTTTCCCTTTCTGATAATTTCCTCTAGGTCAGCTTCAGGCATTGCTAGAGGAAGCAGTGGAGTGGACCTCGTGTGTGTTCCTTTAGGAGCTAGAGATTAAACAGTGGAGTCGCCAGATGCAAGTTGAAATCTTTAATGGTACTGATATCTGATGCACCTTCAAAATTAGAGTTTCTTTGTCATTCTATCCCAGGGAAATGTCTTCAATTCATTCCTCAGAAATGACCCCATAAATGTTAGCACTAGAAGTCACCTTCAGATTGAATAGAAGGTAATCCCAGTACCCATCAGTTTATGTGAGTGTAATTGAGTTTTAAGAGGTCAAATGGAGAAGAATAAATGATAATAATGTTCTAGCTCAAAAATATGGACTAGCATGCACAAGGAATTGAGGTCTAGAATCAACTTCAATCAATAAGTTGGAGTAAGGGTGAATAGAGGGAAGACTTTTGTGAGGAGAGTGTAGAGGTCTGTCGTGGACATCAGATCTTCCAACAACCTAAGGAGGAAAAACTTGAATGCAAGATCCTCTTGAATTCAAATCTCAAAGAAACTGAAAGAAATTATAACAACACTATAATCAAACATTCATCATAATATAGGTACAAAAATTCATGTGAATCAATCATTCATGAACTCTCTCAGCATCAGAGGAAAATAAGATGGGGTAATAAAACCGATTTAGATTAATCAAGAAGTCTCAAATCAAGTACATAACCAGAGAACCAGTTTTCTTCATCAAAATGTTACAATAGCAGGGAGCCTAGCTCAACCATTCGACCTTAACAAAATACTAAAACTGCATATATGTACTTAGAAATGCTGCAACCACTGAGAGCATGATCGAGCCTCTGCATTTAAAGATTTTAGTCGATGCCTGCTTTGTCAGACTGTGCAGGCCTTAGTTATGTGTTTTGTAGGAAAATTCATCCAGAAGGAAACTTAAGATTGTCAGTCTGTACTCACGGCCGTCTTTATCTTGCTTTCCATTTATGGGGTGAGACAAGGTTTCAACCACCTCCCCCATTTCCATTAACTACCTTCATCGGGATCGGGATGAGGCCTGACACCCATGAAGGTTCCAGGTGGTGCCCACAACTTCTTTGAGTTAATCTCGACACCTCGAGACCGTGCAGATCTTCTTCTGTGACCAATACGAGCGCTTTTGGCCTTTGGTGCAACTCCTCTCCATCGCTCCATCCTGCATGTGACCTTGGGCCATGACCCGGGGCTCATGTCCAAAGGTGCTTTGGGATTTCATCTTTCGAGAGTCTTCATTCCACTTGATTCCAAATATCTTGATGACCGAAACTGCAAAATGGCCTTATTCAGATTGAGGGTTAGACTCACTTTGAATTTGACGACCACGATTACTTCCCAAAAACCCTAGTCATCAACCGCTCAATAGGTACTTACCCTTCTTTATGGCCCTGTTTTCCATATGACCATGGGCTATGATCATGGGCCCAATTCTTGGGTGCTTCATGATTTCGCACTTTGCAAACTTGTGTCGTACTCCATGCTAAAACCTATGATTCACGAGATCACGACATCTCAGATCTGGTTCCACGCATCCCTCGGAATCAGACGACTCCTGCTGATTTCGGGTTTCAGGAGTTTGGATCTTTGATGAACAACTTTAACGATATTTATAACTCTTGATTCCCATGATTATTTTCCATCGTTGATCTCTCCTAATGAGATCTACGTCCCATATTAAATCTTTGCTCGACCCTTTGACTTCGGGCTTTTTCTCTGGGGCAAAACTTCACGCAACTTTCAACCTTCCGAAAGAATGCATGCTGTCGATCGATTCACCTAATGGATCTCCATCGTTGAAAGATTAAAATTGTCTTCTGCTTGTGCTTCAAACCCAAAATGGACTGTTAGGAAATTTGCTCTTTGTGTTCATGGCTACAGCCTGAATGATCGAGGATTCAAATGACTGGTTATGGGCTAGAAAAACAGGGAGACCAAGGCAAAATTACAGACTTAGGTAGAAACACTAGCATATTTGGCCCATTTTGTGACAGATGTTTCGATGCTATTGCGACGTTATGTCGTTGATATGGCGATGAATTTGGAGTCTCTGAAATGTCGGTTTATGTGAAGTGGCATTTTTGACGAACTTGATCAAACGTCGCACAAGCGACAATATAGGCAAAAAATCTCAAACCAACTTTTTGTCTAAATTGTGACAACAACTTTTATAGTGAAACCGACACATCAATAGAAGCAGTCATCGCATATTCGACGACAATTTTTTTTTCTTTGTGTAGCTAAACCGACACATCAGTAGAACTTGTCATTGCATATTCGACGCCACTTTTAGTTGTTTATATAGATGAATCGTTGCATAAATATAAGTTGTCATCGCCTATTCGACAACAACTATTTGTTGTTTATGTAGCTAAACTGATGTATTAGTATAACTTGTCATCACCTATGCGACGACAACTTTTCGTTGTTTATATAGCAAAACCGTC
>JZKD02S1672663.1:1228045-1240966 GCA_000966675.3 Picea glauca
ATGACATCATAGAACATTCAACTTTCCATTTTCCAAATAGAAAATCAAACATTCTTCCACTAAATTCAGAAACAAATTTAGGTACCTTAACTAACAATTTATATGAACAAATTCTTCTACTACTAATGTTGAATGTGGCCCTAGGAACCCCATTTTTAAAAATGCATGATACAAATGTTGGGGTTGGTTAGTACATGGGAAGTAGATACCTTTAAATCCAATGAATGATTTCCATCAAAGCTCCAAGAATATTGGGGAATAAAACAACATATGAGTCAATTTGCATAGAAAAGAAATCATCCCAAAGGCCAACTTGGATAAAAAGATAAAAATCCAAAATGGATTTAGAATAATAAGATGCCAATATAAAGAAAGCTTGTTTGATTTCCCCTTAATGAAGGGATGGTGTGATTATGAGTGAAGCCAAGGAAAATGTGGATGATGTTACATCATAAATATTTATAGGCCAATTTTAGGTCACTATCGTCGCCATTGTGACGACAGTGACCTAAAAATATATATTTTTTTCCACCTATTTATTTTAGGTCATTTTCAACGGTAAATTTTAACTAAATTATTATGGTCAACTTTCGTCGAATATGCGATAGACAACCAATGTTCATCGAATATTCGATGAAAATTAACCATGATAATTCAGTCAAACTGTATGCATCGATATTGCGATGAATACGGGGTAGATTTAGAAAAAATGAACTTTTTCTCTTGCATGTTGTGACGAAAGTGTACTTTCCTCGCAAGTGGTCGTCACAAGTTTTTCAATATGTAGTAGTGAAACCACAAACCCACTGGATTCTAACAATTTTAGGTGATAACAGATTCCATTGAGGTGAAACCAAATCTCCAATGAGACATAGGTCTTGATGAAATCTACAACCTCATCCTTCTTTCCATCAACAACAAACTTCGCCTTGTCGTCTATTGGATCTAGAATCAGAATCTTCATATACTTCCACAGTCCTTTACTTTTTAGTAGGGTTTCCATATCTGGTGCCCAAACTGCATAATTTGATCCATTCAGAACAACATGATCAATCTCCGAATCCATCTTCAATATCTAGATAGAAAATCTATTTTCAAGGGTTCCAATCAGCAAAAACAAAGTTACCAACTTAATGAGAACCCTCCAGAGTTCTCATTTTTTTGAGGTCATATTTAATGGGTGTTTATACCTTTGTTTTAGAAGGTAGCACTTTCGATAGAACCTTTTTTTTAGGGTGGCTAAAATGGTGACCTATTTGAAATCACAGCCTTGACGACCGATACCACTGTAGAAAATTGACCCTCCAATTGAAAGGTGGTGCTTCCAGTAGCACCAATCTGATTTTTCGAGTCAAAATTAAGACCTATTTGAAACCGTAGCCTTGACCACTCATACCATGGCAAATAAAACAGTGTAAATATACTCCTAAATTGGAAACGTGAAAAAATGTTTATTCATTAATATTTTTTTAAATTTACATGAAAGAAAGGAAATGAAAAAAACCTCCATAAATTGGATTTTAAAAATAAAAATAAAAGATAACATGTTTAGAAAACAAAATTCATAACGAAAATTTAAAAAAGAAAAAAAGAAAAAAGAAACAAAATAAAAAAAATATATAAAACATAAAAAAAACAATTATTTTTTCATGTTTGAAAAACACATTTTAATATATTTTTTTTAAAACATTAAAAAAAATTAAAGTTTCAAAAAAAATTAAAAAGACACAAAAGTCCCCATTTGTTTTGAAAAAGTCCCTAAAAAACTAACTTTCTTAAAAAAAAATAATTCAATTTTTTTTTTAAATGCACCTTCAAAATGACTGTAAAATTAAATTTTAACAAACAAAAAGAAAAAAATGGCCCAAAAAAAATTCAAAAAACACAAAAGGAAAAAAAAATAAAATTTTAAAACTAAAAACAAAAACAAAAATAAAAATTATTTAGGAAAAAACATTGAAAAAAAATCATTAATCAATTTTTTTAAATAAAACAAAATTAAACTATTAAAAAAAACTAATTAAAAGAACAATAATTAACCCCCAAAATAAAAAATAACAAATTAAACAAAAAGTTAAAAAAAAAATCGAAAAGTTCAACCAATGCAAGGGGGAGGGGCTATGGCTAGCATCGGTCTCCTTTCCCACCCCTTAAACAAAATGTTAAAAAAAAAATCAAAAAGTTAAACGAATGTACGGGCGGGAGTGATGGCTGACATCACCCTCTCCCCTTTCCCATCTCCACAGAGGGTGGGAAAGGGAGGAAGGCCATGTTGATCATTGACACTCCCCCCTTTTCATCCGTGGGGGTGAGAAAGGGGGACGACAATGTCGAGCATCACCCCTCCCCCTTTTCAATGGTTTAATCACTTAAACCAATGCAAAAGGGGGTAGGGGCAATGCTCAGCATCGCCTTCCCCCCTTTTCCACCCTGTGGATGCAAAGGTGTGGGAAAGGGGGAGGGATATGCCCCTCCACATATACAATTTATTTCCTTCCATGGTAACAGACTAAGATATTATGTCAAATATATACAGATATACATGTTAGATCCCTTATTATTGTAATAACTCACATTGTGCTAGCTATAATTATTTTTCAAATGAAAATATAGAAATACCATTTATATTTTTCCAGACACATTGATTAAAATTTTAAAGGCTTAAATAAGGAAGATATCTTTTGTCTTTCTCCAACTTTGAAAATAATTTGATTTTTTAGGGATTAAAAACAATGTATGTAAATGTTTTTTTTTTGTAAGTAAGTATTCTATAAAAAAACCTTTCAGAATAAAAAATTATAGCATCGACATGTCTATCCGAGGACTGTAGTTAGTGAATTGCCTCGTGGGGAAACCAATTCAGCTAGCCTACCAGGTCCAGAACCATTGTTTCATAAAACCAATTGTATACCATCATTAAGCAACTGGAGTGGAATCACCCCATGGGGAAACTGATTCACCCAGGATTCTAGACCCTCTATGACCAACTTAAGACAATCATAATAGATTATAACTGAAAATACAAGTGGCAAAATATAAACAAAACAACCAGCAGGCCATGCAGTCTGACACCTGTGCAACTCATGTTGTGGGTGTGTAGCGTGGCATCGTATCCAAGGTGGATGCTTGGAGCGTTGGAGTCAAGTCTGGTGTTGCGTCATCCACTGGAGACCTGTGCGGAGTTGGGACTAGTATCGTCTCTGAGCCCCCTGGTGCATTCGATATCGCTTCTAATGGGTGGCACGAACTGTGCAAAGAGGAGAGCATCTGCAAGATTTGTGTCCCCTTTCTGTCCAAGACTTTCATTCGAAAGAACATGTTGTCCATCTCTTTGTGAACCTCGAACACCAGGCCTTGCAGAATTGCAAGTTCGTCTTGTAATTTTGCACATGTAACGTAGTCTGAGCAGGAGTGGGGCTGCCCTTGATGCTTCTCATGGTAGTCGAAGAAACCTTTGCGTGGAGATTGGAACGATGGCGATTTCACTGGTGAAGGTGCAGGAGCAGAGTTCTCGGGTGAATTAGGAGGGATGACTAGGGAGGGTTGCGAATAGGAGGCCAAGTCTAGTATAGGCCCTGGGTTGAAGCCCAGTGAGTTCCCTAGGAGGTCGAACCATTCAAATCTACACGCATAAGGCGAGGAGAGAGGCAAGAGACCACTAAGACTGTGAGAGGACTGCTCCGAAGAGGCTGGCGAGGATGGTGACGAGCTATGTGAGGGTGCAGGGGCAAGCGGGGGTCGAATTATCAGGCGTGACTGATTTTGTTGCCAAGCCGAACCGCCTTTGGACTTCCCATGCAGTCTAGGCATGGTTGGAGCAGAGCAAAGGTAAGCAGGCACAAGGAAATGGTGAGGATGGCTGATGAGCACCAGAGGAGGGCGCAAACCGCAGGATGGCTCTGGAAAAACATAATAGAGATGGAGCGAACGTTGGTGAGATTCATGGTATGAATACCACTGAGAGGGGAGGATGCACACGCACAGAGGTGACCAGAGTAATGGAGGATCCATTGAATGAACGAGAGGTCAGAGCAGAGCATACTAGGATTAATGACGCTTTGGTAGCAATGATTTATCTTTAAGTTCATGGCGTGGGAGGCAGGGAGGGGCATGCACCATTCAAATGGTTGTTGCCATGTTGGAAGTCACCATTCCCATCCTCGCGACACCTGTCCTGCACTAACACCCCATCTGGGGATGTATGTAAATGATGTTAATGATAAGTGAATTCTTAATTTTTTTCTTCTCTTGACTTTAGTATTGTGCATCATTCTTGTCTTCTATCATATGGCAATTTCAGATTATTAACTTTATGCTTTGTAACTTGTATAATTGTTAAAAGTAAAACTATATATGGCAATGACTCTTTAGCTATTAAAGTATAGTGATACTTTATATTTTGTAATGCGTTTAGTCTTAGATTAAAATACTCAATGGAATAATAATATTAAATTTTATATTGAAATATTTAGAATATAAAAGAGCATAAAATGGAAAAAAAAGTTTTCCTTCAATTTAAATACATGATTAAAGTTTTCTTAATTAAATACTTTATACCATGAGAACTTATTGATTGTACATATAATAACTCATGTGTGGCCTTTTAGATCATTGCAAATAAAATAAATAGAGTTATAAGAAAGAAAAAGTAGCAATATATTTCTATTAATATTTTATAGAAGCAGCCATTACAATTTGATTTCAATGTGAAGAGAGTTTTTTCCAATGAAACAAATCTATTCCCAACGAAAACAAGCCTGACTGCAAAGGGAAGCAAGTCCATGACATATGATTCTACAAGTGATCCTCATATTTTTTTGCAAAATGAACTGAACAAATTTTCAAGAAATTGGAGGATGTGATCTGGTGGATGGTGTTTCGAAGTTGTGAGAGACCCTATAGAACTTAGTGAAGGTGGATATTAAGCCATGTATGGTTGAGGAAGAGGAATGTTCAATCGATAGTCGTTTCCTTGACATTCAAAAGAATAGATTTGATGCTAACTCCGATCCGGCACAATCATCTTTGATAGCCCACTTGATTAAAGTAACTTAATTATAGCTCAATTGAGACACACGATAAAGAAATAATGTTATGTTTTAAATATTATATATTTTATATTAAACATAATAATATTATGTTTTAAATAATTTTTGTTAAGATTTCAGGCAAATATTTCTAAAAAGGAAAAATGTAGAATGTTAGTCTACTACTATATTTTATGTTATTTGATTTTTTATTTTCATTTTAATTATTTTCATTTTATTTTATTTTATTGCTTTATTTTGTAAATATTTATGTATATATTTGATTTTTAATGTGTACATATTTTTCTAAAAAAAATAAAAATAAAAAAATAAAGTGGAAAAAAAAATCAAATTTCTTTTTTAATTTAATTTTTTATGATTTAATTTTTTCAATTTAATTTTTTATTTACTTTTTATGAAAATCTAACTTATATATATATTATCGTTTTTATTTTTCTCTTTCTCACCTTTTTTTTTTCCATGAAAAAATTTTCTCAAATTTATATAGGGTATAAATTCGTTTACAGTAAGTTGCAGCATGCTGAGAACCATGGTCAGTGCGCTAGCAATGAAAGGGTCATTACAATCGAAACAACAGTGATTCGAAGGAACAAAACCAAGGCAAGCAATAGCAAGAGGAAGACCGGAAGATGAAGCAAGCAAAAAGCTTTCAAAAACTGTCAACTATCTACTTTAATAGGAACAACCATCATAATTCAAAGATATTAATATAGGAGATAGGACTCTCTTTGCCTCTATCACAGTGGTAGACCGAGAGTCTCCCTACCACTTCGTTTAGAGCCCTCTTTGAGAGAGCATTCGCCTCTGTATTGTGTGTTCTGGAAATGTGATGGAAGTTGATATCGGTGAAGTTTTTGGCCAGATCTTGCGTTTTTTGCTTCCAGCATTCAATATGGATTGAATGGAGGTTGCATTTATGATTTATCCAGTCTATAATAACTCTTGAGTCTCCAAGGACATGTAAGTGGTTGATAGACCAAAAGGATGCTAGAGTGAGGGAAGGCCATAAACCCATAAGTTCAGCTTTAGTATTTGTACCCGCTCCACAATTGATGAACCACTTTGTGATCCTCGACGGATGGGTTTTGAAGGTGCCTCCAGCCCCACAACATAAGTCGTTTGACTGTGTAGTGCCGTCAAAACATGCTAAAGTGTAACCTTCAGCCATCTTAAACTCACAAGCTTTGTAGTGGAAGGATTTTACAGTAGACGGTTGCCAGGAGAAGGAAGCCAAAACTCTGTGAACTACAGCAAGAGAGGAAGGAGGGCGATCATCAAAAATCACTTTGTTCCGTTCTATCCAAATCTACCAGCAGGCATGGACAACCAAACAAAGAGGAGCAGATTTTTCAGTTGACCACAAAGAAAAACAATCTGAGATGGTGGTGCTGATCCAGGAGAAGGTTAGAGAAAAATGTTGTAACAATCGATTCCAGATAGCCTTTGTAAAATCACAATGTATAAGGAGGTGATGAATGTCTTCGGAGGCTCGGTTGCATAGGAGACAGATCCCAGGGCCCTCCCAGCCTCTCTTACGGAGCATCTCCCAGGTGAGAATTTTCTCTTTTGCAGAGAGCCATATGAAGAGTTTGTATTTAAGTGGAATCAACCACTTCCATAGCTGAAGTAGCCACAAGTTGTCAGCGCCGAGGTCCAGCGGTTGCAGGAGGGCAACGTAGAGATTTTTGACAGTAATGATGCCTGAGGCATCTCCTCCAGCCCAAAGAATCGAGTCCAGCTCGTCATTGAGAGAGATTCTGGCACTTCTTAGTGAAGTCGTAAAGGAGTCTCAGTCAGTGGCACTCAATCCACTAAAATGTAGATCGCTACTACCCATCCAATTGTCTGGAAGAGGGAGGATGTGGGTCGAAACTCTCACCTATGCCAAACACAAAAGGTTTAAAGAACAAAGATGTGTTCTTAGAGTCAGAGAGAGAATCGATTGATCCTCCAGCCCAAGGATTTTGTCCCTTCCAATTTTAATATCAGAACCCGATCCTGGCTTCCAACGGACCCAATGAAGGATCACCGGAGAGGAAGAGACCAGACCCTTCCAAAAGGATGAAGCCCTCTTCTGCAGTAGAGATGGCTTTCGTAACCAGGTGAGAAGAGGCAAGGATCCCAGGTATTTATCCATTATAATTCGGTGCCAAATGTTGTCATGTGAGACCGCTCTCCAAAAATAACTAGCCAGAAGGGATGTGTTGAAGGTAGAAAGGTTCTTGAGTCCCTAACCCCCTGCCCTTCGAGGTTTTGACAGTGAATCCCAACTGCAGAGATGAAAGCAGTGCTTACTAGCTTGGCCATTCCATAGGAAATTTAAAGAGAGTCTTCGAAGAATAATTATGATCTTATTGGGGATTCGCTCCAGAGTCATCCAGAAAACAACGAGGCTTTCCAGCACCGATTTGACCAGGGTAAAGAACCCACCCAGAGACATCCATTTATTACACCAAAAGCCAATTCTCCTTTCAAAAATTGCCACAAGCCAACTCCAATCTACAGAAGAGGAGGCTCCCAGCTTCAGCTGGTAACCAAGGTATATGAAACCTTCACTCAGATCAATAAAGGAGAAGGGGATGGAGTCTTTGAGGAGAATAAGATCGACATCGGTTAGCCCCCAAAAATGGACAGTGGATTTAGAATAATTGATGGACAGACTTGAAATAGAACAGAAGAGTTGTAGCAAGTCTAGGATCACTAACCACTCCACGAGATCAACTTTTGTCATTATGAGGACATCGTCAACAAACATAAGATGAACAATCTTTATGAATTTTGAAACCTTTATACCAGAAATGTGGTGCTCGGAGATGCTTTTAGAGAGGAGAAGGCTAAGGCCTTCCATTATCAAGATAAAGAGGTATGGAGAGAGTGGGCATCCCTGACGGAGCCCCCTCTCACTTTTGAAAAAACTAGTCGCCTCTCCATTAATCATCACTGCAAAATTAGCACTAGTGACACAGGACAAAATCCAATCAGTAAACTTGTCTCCAAAACCCACTGTGTGTAAGATTAGTCTCAAAAACTCCCAATCAATGCTGTCAAAATCTTTTTTGAGATCGAGCTTCATGACCAACGCCTTTATATTTTTCTATTTGATGCTGTGGATGCTCTCGTGGGCTACTCCAATAGCATCCTGGATTCCTCTGCCCTTCAAAAATCCTAGTTGTTCCGCTGAAAGACGCCTTTCAAGAATCGGCTTGATCCGGTTAGAGATAACTTTTGAAATTACCTTATAAATGAGGTTGCACAGTAAGATCGGTCGGTGGTCATTGAAGGAGACCGAGTTATTTTCTTTCAGAATCAAGACCAGAAAGGTGGAGTTAAGGCTTCCAAAAATCTTTCCTTTTAAACGAGAATCCTCCACCATCTCGAGGAGATCTGCTCCAACGAGATCAAAAAAGAAAATGAAGAATTCGGTCGTCCAGCCATCGAGCCCTGGACTCCTTTATTTTTTGCAATGGATTAGAATCTCTTTAAGCTTCGACAGAGAGACAGGTTTGTAGAGGTCAGAAGCATCAGCAGTAGAAACCAACTGTGGGAAAAGGCTGGCAGTAGAACATATCTCATGGAGATTGAGGTTGTTGTTGGCTTTGAACAGTTGTTCATAATGCGAGACAACCTCGGCTTTGATTGCTTCCTGTCCACGAAGAATCCCATCACATTCGCTTTCAATTGACCATATAAAATTTTTGTTTCTGTTGTAGCTTGCCACTTTGTGGAAATTTTTTGAATTGGAGTCTCCACTTTTTAGCCAGGTAGCACGACTGCGAAGTCTCCAACAATTTTCCTCCTCATGCAGAATGGAGGCTCTACTACTCTCAAGTGCCTTTAGACTAGAAGAATCCTCCATGGACAAGACGGATGTAGTTGATTTAATTATGTGTTGAATAATCTCAAACTCTAGATTGTTTAGCAGGGACGTCTCCGCTGACTTTTTAGCTTTACTCCAAGTTTTTGATTGAGATTTGAGAACCTTCAGTTTCCAAATGATTCGTATCTGTGGGTTTTCTTCACAAAGGAAGCATGGATCCGTCCAGACAGTATGGACTAAAGCGTTGTAGTCAGCATTTGATAGCCATTGGTGGTTGAACTTGAATGGAAATGAACTGTGCAGGGGGGGAAGTTTCAGATGAAGGAGGATGGGAGCATGATCGGAAACAAAGGGGAGCTCAACCCATGGGGTTGAAAATCCTGTAGAAGACAAAAAATAATCAGAAACTAAAAAACGATCCAGACGTCTGGCAATTGCATCAGATCCGGACCGCCCATTTCGCCAAGTAGGGACCAGACGGGTCGGCAGGACATCGATCAGGTTTTTGGAGGCAAAGAGATCTCTGTAGAAAGCTTCGTTTGGACTAGACGAGAAGGATCCTCCCCAGTGTTTTGATGCCAAGAGAATGATGTTTAGATCCCCACCAAGACTAGAAGAATCCTCCATAGACAAGACGGATGTAGTTGATTTAATTATGTGTTGAATAATCTCAGACTCTAGATTGTTTAGCAGGGACGTCTCCGCTGACTTTTTAGCTTTAATCCAAGTTTTTGATTGAGATTTGAGAACCTTCAGTTTCCAAACGATTCGTAGCTGTGGGTTTTCTTCACAAAGGAAGCATGGATCCGTCCAGACAGTATGGACTAAAGCGTTGTAGTCAGCATTTGATAGCCATTGGTGGTTGAACTTGAATGGAAATGAACTGTGCAGGGGGGGAAGTTTCAGATGAAGGAGGATGGGAGCATGATCGGAAACAAAGGGGAGCTCAACCCATGGGGTTGAAAATCCTGTAGAAGACAAAAAATAATCAGAAACTAAAAAACGATCCAGACGTCTGGCAATTGCATCAGATCCGGACCGCCCATTTCGCCAAGTAGGGACCAGACGGGTCGGCAGGACATCGATCAGGTTTTTGGAGGCAAAGAGATCTCTGTAGAAAGATTTGTTTGGAATAGACGAGAAGGATCCTCCCCAGTGTTCGTCTGCCAAGAGAATGATGTTTAGATCCCCACCAAGAATGAGGTTTAGAATGGAAAGTAGACCATTGTTTGCTAGATGAGTCCAGAACTGCGATCTATCCAGACAGGGGCCGTATACATTTAGAAACACCAACTCCTTATTGGTAGCTAAGCAACGACCTACCAACAAAATGCCTCCACTTGCCAGGAAGGGTCTCAAATAAAAAATACTGGGGTCCCAAGCCACCAGCAGGCCACCAGAGTTTCCAATGGAGTTAACAAACACTGTGACCCAAGATGAGAGAAATTGATGCACGAAGTCTCTGGATTTTTGATCGGCCAAGAGGGTCTCTTGGAGAAAGATGATATCAGGCTTTGATCGCTCTAGCAGTATTCATAAGGAAGCAGCCTTGAGGGTGCCTCTGATCCCTCGTATATTTAAGGAGAGCACAATCATTACTTGGATCATGCCAAGGCCTTCATAGCTCTAAGGGCCTTTACATCCTGTGAGGGGATGACAGAAACAGTTTACTGAGAGCTCAATAGCTCCTTTTTCTTTCTGGAACTTCACGTCTGGAGAAGGGAGAGTTATGCACCAATACCTTGCGACCATGCAAAGGCTTTGACATCTTTTCCAGTGTGTTGTGAAGAAGAAGTGCCAGCCTCCGAGGATGGAACAATGATCTCTTTACCCTGATATATGGGTAGATGAGAAGTGTTGTCCGGGATAAAAGGAGTAGAGGTCGAGGAGTTCGGTGCAGCCAAGAGGTTATCTTCGTCTTCCTCAAGCTGTCTATATCCTGGAAGAACAGCTGGGGATTCTTCCGTTTCAATAGAGAAGATAGGAAGACTGGACTGCTTGGGCGGAAGAGAAGATGGAAGAGGGAGCAAAAGGAGGGAAGAGGCAGGGAGAACTGTGGGATCAACACTAGTCAGATGGGAGCTGACAGTAGAGGGATAAAATGAAGAGGGTGGCTGTGGCATCTCAACTTTTGAAAGGGGAGGATTAGTACAGAAGGAGGAAGAGAGCCAAAGGGAGCTATTTATGGTTTCCTTCTCAACAACATAAAGGGATTTAAAAAGAGTAGGGCAAAGCTGATACAATTTAGACGTCATAGGTTCAGCTTGTCTAGGTAAGGAAGGGAAGGGAGGTTCAGGGGGGGTATCCAAGAAAGCAAGGGAAGGATTTGCATCCATATAGTCGGGAGGGTTTAGGTGCAGGTCGGCATCATCAGAAGGGTCTATCAAGGACTTACCAGGGAAATATCGGTGAAGATGGCCAGTTTCACGGCATCGGTTGCAGCGGAAAGGGAGTCCGAGATAGTCTAGGTTCTATAGTAATTTCCGTCCTCTCCATTCGATCTCAAGAGTTTCCGGTAGACCAGTAGTTATGTCCATCTTGACCAGAACTGTGCCCATTTTCCTCAAAGAACCAGTGAGTGATTGTGCGTCAAATGCGATGAACTTGCCCAGGGAGTCGCCTATAGCTCTAATGGCTCCTTCATTCCAGAGATGAAGTGGAAGACCCAGGAGAAGCACCCAAAGATGTCTGTGCTGAAAGAAGTCAGTGTCCGGATTGAAAGCCATTCACCAGTGCTTGAGCATGAGGCTGCTTCCACCGAAGACCCACAAAGAAGATAGTAACAATGATGCATCATCAGGAGATTTACAGTAGAAGTAGAGCCAACCTTTTTTGAGGTAAAGGACTTCCAAGGAATAACCTAAGAGAGGAAACCACTTAATCTTTATCCAGTCCTCCAGAGGTTGAGTGCTCAAGTTTTTGTAGGAAATACGACCCACCAGAGCACAGATGGACATTTTACAAAGGTCTTCTAAGCCCACTCCATCGCCCAACACCAAACGCTTAGTTATTCTGTTTGATTTCCACTCCTTGCGACCATAGGATGCAACTCAGTGAGAGGATGGAGGGACTCTTTGAACATCCGAAAAGGTAGGGCGGCTAGCGCAATCATGAGGTAAAGAGGTGTTGGAAGTAGGGAGGGGCCTATCGAGAACAGGAGGAGCGGATCTCGGAGCAAAGGCTTCTGTCAATGGAGGAAAATCGGTGGGAACGGAATGGCTGTTTGAAATGGAGGACTTGGAGGGAAGATTCAGTAGCTTATTTTCAAGGGAGGCCACTTTATCAAAGAGACCCACCTGTTTCCAGATAAGTTCGTCGGAAGGGTGCATAAGAATGTTTGAAAGTGAGTCTATTATAAATAATGGTTGATGGACCACTGCAGGCCCACTAGTAATAAGCAAAGCAGCGAAAATGGAGAGTGTGGGCCAGTGGGAAGAAATGAAAAAGGAGGACGACAAGATGTTGTGTAACAGATGTTGGTCAGGAAAGACAGGGCCTATCAAAGGTAAAAAACCATTCCCTGTATGTCGGTAACTAGAGAAGATGACAAAAAGCAAGATAGAGTAGGACAGTCCCAACGCAGACAGTCCCAACGCACTTAAATTCGGAACAGACCAGAGCAGTGGAGTGTAAAGGGTCACTGACAAAAGCTATTTAGGAAATTTGGGTCCTGCATCCAAGATATGGTCTCCAGGGAAAGACTAAAAGGTCCTAGAGATTAGGGGAAGACTGAGAGAAGGGTTCCTAGTTCTCCTCCAGGGTCGCCTCCAAGTTCGCTCTCTGTGCATGGGTAGCTTAGCTTTATCAACTAAACCTAAACATATTCCCAAGTTTTATTTTCCATGCCTCCTTATTTTATAGGTATTTCCTAAAAAAAATAGGGATTTCCTATTTTCTAAGAATTCATAAAAATCATTTAACGTATATTTCAGATCTTATCCCAAAATGCTTTGAAGCTTTGAACAACCATATATCACACTTTAAATATTTTTTTAAACAACCACATATCACACTTTAATTATTTTTTTAATATATATATATATATATATATATATA
>JZKD02S1672663.1:1268856-1284104 GCA_000966675.3 Picea glauca
ACTTATTAATCTCAAAAGAATATTTTTATAGATCGACTTGAAATATTCTATACTCAAAACTCATAGTTATAAAATACAATCAAAATTGATCCCAACTTAGTTCTCTATGATTTCTAAAAAATGATAATGTATGTTACAATACTTGAAATTTAAAGGAATTTTTCCATTAATGGACTAGGATTGGGGCTCCCGTGGACCATAAAAATATTTACAAGAAATATGATGAAGAGAAGAACATGGAGTGGAGCATGGGAAATAGGATCTGGAAAGAAGGAAGAAGGAAGTTATGAGAATTCAGTTATACTTTTCCAATGAAAGAATAAATGTAACTATATGAAATCTGATCAGGAAGAAGGTATGTAATCAGTGTAGAATTACTGTGATGGAATCTCTCTCGTTCATTTGTTCGTTGATGTGACTTTTAAATCTTTTTTTGTTGTGGTTATGTGGTTGGTTGTAATTGTTTCCTTTGGAAATTCAACAATCTTGGTTATATCCTTTTTTAACCATTCTTGAATATATTCCCTTAATTGGGAAATAGTTACTTCTTTCTTTACTTTGATACCTAACAATTCACTCTAAATTTCTCTATGATCAATAGATCAATTTTTCAATATAGTATCAATGTCCTCATTTTTATTTGTGTACTCAACAAGCCAATTATCAATGTCATCATAAGTATACTCAACCATACTATCAATTTTTTCAGCCGATGATTTCTTCAAATTTTCGACTTGCTCTTCAAATTTCTCTCTGCTCATGATCATTGAATTTGAAATTAAGTTTGGATCTAAAACCTCAATAATGGATCCTGCAATA
Organism: Picea glauca; assembly: GCA_000966675.3. NCBI lineage: Eukaryota > Viridiplantae > Streptophyta > Pinopsida > Pinales > Pinaceae > Picea > Picea glauca. The sequence goes on from JZKD02S1672663.1 coordinate 1,269,676, forward strand.
TCCAAACCAATAATCTTTGAGTACGCCTTGGTCTTTTTCCATGATAGTTCTTTTAATTTATTTAACAACACATTTAATGTATTGATTCTTTCAATCCAACATGCCTTTAATTGTTTCATATGGCTCTGGGAAGGAAAATATTCTTGTTTTCTTGTATGGTCTGTCATTGCTGAGACTTTTGCTTCAAACATGGAAAATCGATCTGTGAATAATCCTTCATCATTCTTCAAATATGCATTCAAATATTCTTTAGTTCTTTCAATTTTGAACCCGAGAGCATAAAAACTTTTATCCAAGTTCCATAAATCTAAAATGAGTGACATTCTTTTATTTATATTATTTTCAACAAAGTGTTGAGTATCAATGATTAATATTGAAATTCCTTTTACTCTTAGATTTGATTCCAGAGTTCCTTGAAGAGTTTTGTTAGGTTGTATCATGGTGACTGGGGTAGCCAATATAGCTGGGGGCATGATAATTTCTTCCAATTCCTAGACTGTCTCCTTAATTCTGATATTTTCCTCTTCCATATTAATTATTTAAACTTCCAATGCATCCCTTGTAACTCTATGAATTGAGGATAACTTTGACATTAACATGTTTTTAGTATCAATGGTGGACCGTGACTTTCCATTTTTATTCTTCGAGGTTCTTTCAAAAGTTAATTTCTTCGAATATTTATCAAATAAAACATTCTGCACGAAAAATGTTGCTTCATCAGAGAATACTTCATCTTGAACAACCAATGCAATAGACTGTACATTTTCTTGGGAACATTCTTCTTTATCTGGAAACCAGATATTTTCAATATCAAGATCTAAGTCCATATCATCAAGCATAATATCATCTTCAAGTATGTTTTTTTCTTCTCCCTCTTGTTGAGAATTAACCCTTTTCCTTTTCACTTTCAATTTATGGGGGTTTTCCAAACTTCCTTGAGGAGGATTCCTTTCTCCATCATCACTTGAAATGTTACTTGGGTTTTTCTTTGTTGTTCCATTGCAGACTGAGGATTTACTTTAGGAAAAAAACGTTTGTGAGAAACAGTGGGTGACTAAGTATTTCTTTCACTTGAGTGTTTCCCTCTTTTCTTATAGTGTTCTATAGTTCTCACAATTGTCTCTATGTCACTAGAATTGTTATCAACACCTTGAACATGAGGGTCATGACTATCCCCCTCTTCCTTCCCAAATATGAGTGTATTGATCAATGTGGGGTTGATCCCAACTAATACCATGTGATTATAAAAAAAATGGTTAGGGTCAAACCCTTTTATTTCTTCTACAAACTTCAAGTTAAACTAGACAAAGTAAGAGGTATATTCATTGATTTTGGAAATTTCCATAAAAAAAATTCACCAACTTGCCAAGGCAAAGGAATAAACTGATTTTTCCTTCTTTCATAAAAAGTATGAAACCATATCTTATACTTCCTCTCCACCTCTATATTAAACAACTTGTCTGACACATAATAAGAAAGAAATATAGGCTTTTCATGGGAACAAAAGATTCTAATAATGTTGTAATTATCCATTTTCTCCATAATTCCCTTTTTATTCAAAAAGGTGAATGATTCCAATGAAAGCGTGGAAGTTTCTTCTCCAAAGAGTGATTTCTTAAATTCAAACACAAAATCATTGTAAACTTCATAAAAATAATGGATGACTTTCTGCCTCTAGAGAGCATGATACCACATAGTCACGAGGTCAATTTCTGAGTTTACCTTTTTTCCAATACTCAAACCTTTAAAAATATGACAATGTGTGATAGAAAATACAAGATAATATGCCATATAGAATTTTTTCTCACTTCTGAAATTCATTAATTGTACAAAAATTTCATTCGATATGATCTTGCGCAATCAAAAATAGCATTCTCATGATCTGTAAAATATAAAATATTTAGGGCCAGCCGGAGAATAGTTGTTGTAGAATCCTGACCAGTAACTCCAGTAAATAACCAAGAAATTTCTCGATAAGGGTCCTTTAAAGAACTAACATGGATTCTAGAGATGTCTTCTATTATTCTATTAGGGTCTTGTAGATACTCCTACAACAGTTCAATTTCATTTTTTTCCATCTAGGAAATATTTTGGCATCTTTTGCTTTGTATGTTAAGTTCGACTCTCTTAAATTTAATTTTCCTTTTAAAACTGAAGGCGATAATGAAACATAGGAGCTTATTTGTAGTGGAATGGTTCTTCTAATATGGAAAAATTTATCAATGCACCAGGTGACAATATCTTTTCACTTGAAAACCTCAAGGACACAACCAATAAGAGTTAATCCTGATGTCCAAAATATATTATTATCTTTGTCAAGTAATGTTAAATAATACCGTTATTTCTTCGACCAATGCTAATTATGATCATCTCTAGAAAATAGATTAACTTATCCCGACATAAATGTTGTCTCCTTTCGACCATCTTCAACAGGTTGATGGAATTATCCGTAATGCCACTCATAACAGTGAAATAATCTTTTACATTAGATCCTTGATGATAAAATTAACCTGGATTAAATTAAATTTTCCTCAATAGAAACATCATTAATAATAGTATTTTCATGATTTAATTTAGCAGTTGAGTTCTTAGAATTAGCATTTAATATGACTCAAGAAATGTGAAAGAGGAAGGACACGTCACGACGAGGTGGAAGAGTGAAATATTTTAAATGAAAATGAAATTCTTTGAGTCCGTGATTCCGTTGTGATAAGAAAAAGGGCTAAGTATTGATACTTGTTGAATGGACTTGTGAAGACGGGAATATACAGAGAAAAGAATTTAGGAGTCCGCAAGATGAAAAATAAATTAAGTGTTGGGAAGAGTTTCAAGGAAGAAAAGTGATAGACCATGAGTCCACGATTCCTCCAACCCGTGAATATGACAAAATGAGATAAGTATGGAAGAAATCATAAGTTGTGGAGGTAATATATGACAATGAATATTATGGGAGGGAAACATACTTTGAAAAAATAGAAGTGCAGAAAATTGAAAAAGAAAGAACGAATTATGAGGTTCAACAACTGGCTCCAACTGTGGGATGATAACCCTCTATGGGTTATCGAGAATCTAGAATCTCAAGACTAGTTGCCTTCTCCATTGGGATATGGAGTCTAGGAGGTGAGAATATACAAAACAAAGAAAACAAACTATGTACAAGTGAGAAGAAAAATTTCAAGAAAAGAAAGTCTTCAAATGTTTCCCATTGATAGACAACATCAAAATTTTTCCCTTCATATCCTTGAGCATGTACGAGTTGAAACTTAAAATATTTTCAATTAGATAGGGCCCAATCTAGACTGCTTCAAAATTTGTATGCATTGAGGGATTTTCTTTTGCTTTGTTCTAGAGTAATACTAGTTCACCTTTTTGAAAAGTCTTTATTGTAACACTTTGATCAAAATACTTCTTGACATTTTGTTGTTTCTGACAAAATTTATTTAATAATTTGACTCTTTCTTCTTATAACTTCAACAATTGATTCAATCTCTTTTTTAGAGGAGGAGTATCTTCTGTGCCTTCAATATTTTTGCATAAGTCAGAGCATTCAATTCAAGAGTTAGTGGCATTTTTTCTTCTTTTCCATAGAATAGCACATAAGAGGATATTCTAGTGCTATCCTTTGGTATCATCATGCTTGCCCACAAAGAATCTATCAATTTTGAATGCCAGTTCTTTTGATTTTGATCAATTGTCTTCTTTATAATTTGAATCGACATTTTGTTTGTTGATTCAACAAGTTTGTTTCCTCGAGGATAGTAATTTTATGATTACCCCATTACAATATCGTATTCCCCACAAAAATTAGTAAACTTTGATCCAATGAAGATTGAGCCATTTTCAGTGATGAACTTTTCTGGTACCCAAAAAAATGATAAAATATTATCTTTAAGAAACTTTATCAATTCTTTAGAATCATCCCTTTTTAATGCCACCACTTCCTACCATTTTGTAAAATAATATATGGCGGTGAGAATGTATACATGTCCTTTACTTTAGTTTGGATTTATTGGCCCAGTGAAATCTAGCCCCCATTTTGAAAATAGTTGTTCAACCAGTATAGGTTGCAAAGTCATTGCAAACCTCTTCATCTTTCCTGAGAATTTTTGACAGGCAAAGTATTTCCTCACCATTGCATATAAATCTTTAAAAATTGATGGCCAATAATACCCAATTCTTATAATTCTATGGGAAGTAGTGGTTGGTGAAAAATGTTCTCCACATATTCCTTCATGAAATTCCTTTATCATTTCTTGATACTTCATTTCATCTACACACCTCAATAACATACCATCATAATTTATTCTGAACAATATCTCTTCAATTAATACATATTCATTGGATTTCATTTTCAAACATCTTGTTTCTTTGGCAGTCATACTAATTGGGAACTATCCAGATCTTAGATAAAAAATGATGTCTTTGTACCATTCGAAATTCAACATAGGTTTTCCTACTGAAATTGAGACCACCCCATTCAATGATTCATTGTTTGCAATGAGCTTGCACAACCCTTTTCATTTAACTTATTTTAAAGTTTTGATCTCGATATCATACTCTTGAATCTTGTCCAGCCAATTTTCCCACTTTCCCTCTCTCAATTGTTGTTTTAGGAGCATCTTTACTAGAGACATGGAACATATGCTACAACATGGGAGTTCAAAATATAAGTCCAAAAATGTGCTACTTCCTTAACAAGAGAGAGTTCTTGCTTCTCTAATTATGAGTATTTTAGCTCATAATCAAGAAGGATTTTACTCATGAATATTATTGGTAACTCTTCCCCTTTATAATTTCTTTGTGTAAGAAATGAATACATGGCCCCTTATGTATCAAAGGAATATAAAATAAAATATCTTTTAAAATATGGATTTATAAGAATAGGCATTGTGGTGATTGCTTGTTTAATATTGTTAAACACATTCTGAGTATCTCAAGTCCATTCAAATATATGGTCTTTTTCAACATTAAATTGATTGGCTTGACAATGATTTCATAATCAAGGATAAATCTTCTCACAAAATTTATCTTTCCAAAAAATGATTGCACCTCTTTCTTTGAAGATGGAGGATTTAATTTATTAATGGCTCTTGTTCTTTCAAGATCGATGCAAATTCCTTATTTACTGACTATATGTCCCAACAACTTTCATTCATATACAACGAATAAACATTTCTTTGGATAAAGAGAGATCCCATATAATCTACAATTTTGAAAAAATTGCCTCAAATGATGAATGTGTTCTTCCCTTGTCTTGGAATGGATGGTAATATCATCTTGATAATCAACCATACAAATCCCTATAAAATCTTTGAATGAATGATCCATGGCCCTTTGAAAATTATCTCCATCATTATTTCAACCAAAGGGCATGTGAGCATAAGAATATGTCTCCCACACTATTATAAAAGAAGTCTTGGTCATGTCCTCCTCTGCCACCAAAACTTGATTGTACCCTAAAAAATTCCCTAACATGGTCATACAAGTTGATCCAGTAACTTGTTGAAGAAAGAATTCCATGTTAGGAAAATGATAGTTTTCTTTGATACATGCTTTATTCCAATCTATGAAATCAACACAAATTCAAATTTCTCCAGTCTTTTTCCTCAACACTATTGGATTTGAGATCCAATCTGAATGTCAATGGGATATATACTTCCAATATTTCTTAGTTTCTTCAGCTCTACTTTTACCAATGGCTTCAATTTCAGATTCATAATTCTAATTTTCTACTTAAAAGGCTTTTCCCCTTCTCTCCATTGTATACTATGTTGGAATATAGATTTGTCATATTCCTTGATATCATCATAGCTCCATGAAAATACATGATAATATTCTTTGAATAAGCAAGTATAATGGTCAATATCCTCTAATATACAATCAATTACAAGATTCACATATTTTGGGGAATCCTTCTAGTTCTAATATTTATTTTTTTTATTTTTTTTACCTTTCGATTTGATACTTCTTATTTGAGATTATTTTCTTGATCATCTTTCATAAAAAGAGACCATAATTTTACATAGTCCTTTTGGAACAAGGACAATACTACTATCATTCTCCTTGTAATCATTTTCATTTGCCAATAAATCATTCAATTCTTCATCATTTTCAGTTACCTGAAGGTATTCTTGATTATTGGTTATCGAAGGTATGAAAATTCTTTTGACTTGAAATGAAATTTTTCTCTAAATTTCTTCTGGATTAGATAATGAGGTAGCAAGTGCCAATGAATCTGCCTTTTTATTTTTCTCTCTTGGGACAAAAGATATATTAAATGAACATAAATCTTCCATCAATTTGTTTACTCTTTTGACATATAGCTTGATTTTTTCTTTCTTTATCTTATATCATTGAATGACTTGATTTATAACCAATTCAGAGTCATCAATTATAATCAAGTGTTCAATGTTCATTTCCAATGCTAGAATCATCCCTTGAATTAGTGTTTCATACTATGCTTCATTGTTGGTATATGGAAATTCCAATCTTATGGCATGTGGATATATGACTTTATCGAGACTTTTAAGTACAACTCAAACCCCTCTTCCTGAGTTTGAGCATGTGCCATCAAATGAAATTTTCCATTATCCAGTAAAAAAATTATCTTCTTGTTTCAAACTTTCTGATTGCTCCAAATCAAGTATAGCATAATTTCCAATACCTGCGTTTATATAATCTTGTATCATTTCATTATATTTCTTTTTAAATAAAAATGGTTTTTTGGGCTCATGAGAAACTTTCAACATTGTCCCATATTTGTTTGGAAACATCATGCAAATACCATAATTCATTATGTAACCATCAATCATTGAATACCAATCTCTTCTAAGGACTACTCTATATGCTTGGGGAAGATCAACCACTATGATAGTGAAAAAATTGATAATATGGGGAGAATAAATAATCTAAGCATATAAGTCCTTGATTCTCCAGTATCCAGTAAAATAATTATCCTCTTGTTTCAAACTTTCTGATTTCTCCAAATCAAGTATAGCATAATTTTCAATATCCGTGTCTATATAATCTTGCATCATTTCATTATCTTTCTTTTTAAATGAAAATGGTTTTCTGGGATCACGAGGAACTTTCAAAATTGTCCCATATTTGTTTGACAAAATCATGCAACTACCATCATTCATTATGTAACCACCGATCATTGAATAACAATCGCTTCCAAGGACTACTCTATATGTTGTGGGAATATAAACCACTATGATAGTGAAAACAATGATAATATGGGGATAAACAATGATCTAAGCATATAATTCATTGATCTCTCCATAGGTTGGTACCTTTCTGGAATCAATTACATAAATAATTTCGCCTGTTTTATAATATTTGGTAGAACTCTTACTGAGTGCTTCCATTACTACTAGGGGAATGATATTATTTGTTACTCTGGACTCTATCAAACAATTGTGAAGAACGACATTATGATTTTCAATCGAAATATAAAAGGGAGGATTTTTTCTTCTTAACTTGATAACTGATATGCTCTTATTCTGTCTTAGATTTGCAATAACAACTTCCATTCTTCCACATGGATCATCTAAAAGTTTGAGAATATTTTCTCTTTTTTGTGGAATTTTTACCACTTGTGTGAAGGGTAAAGTGATTCTCAATTTACTAATATCATCGACCACATTATACATCATATGAGGAGTATTTACAACTATTTATTGTTCACTTGATTTATTGTTCTCTTTTGCTTTTTATTTTTCTATATTTTCCTTTGTTTTGGATTTATTCGATTGTTCCCGTGTTTGGAAAACATTGTCTTGTGAGATATCATTTTCTTCATTTTCTTCAAATATGTACATTGATGTCTCATATCCATCTGTCTCTACATATTCAAGAATTTCTTCTTGAATATAGTCACCCTCTTGTTCAATAATTTGTTCATCATAAGCTTCTTCGAGTATTACTGCATTGGGATTAGGTTCCCTTTGGGATTCTCTGTCATTGTTGATCATTAATATTCTCGATTCTTGTCCTATGTTCTTGATAAGGATTTATTCTTTCTTTGGAACTAACATCCTTGAATCAGGTATGAAATTTTCATTTCTTCTCAATCTAATTATTTCATTATGCATTTTCCTGATAGTTCTGTTTATTTGTGCAATCTCCATCTTCTAATTTTTTCTTGTGTTGCAACAAGGTCAACTTTTACATTTGGTATAGTTCCTTTGAGATGGTGTTTTTTTTTATCCTCATTCTTCTTTGAGATTGATGCCCCCTGATAAGAAATGAATAAATTATTTATTTCTCTTTCTACTTTTCAAACAATAATATTAGGGCCATCTCTTGTTTCGAACATGATTTCTTCCATCTCTGTTGTTTTTCACATTGCTTCATATAGTTTTTCAATTTGAGAGGCTCTAATAGAAAACTTTACATTGGCAGACATGGAATTCTTATAACAACTGAGTACTACCAGAGCATTTGGCCTTTTTTATTCTAGTATTTTCTTTAATGTTTTATTAAATCTCAAATTCTTTCATTTTTTCTCAGACAAATTTGAGTAAAGTCTGTGAAAAGAGTATGGTAAGCAACTGGAGGAGAAAAAATATTCAAAAACATCGTTTCAAGATCTTCAAATGACCTAATCAATATAGTAGAAAATGATGTGTACCATTCATAAGCTTGATCGACCAATGTTTGGAGAAATAATCTTACCATTACATCATCATCTTCGATAATATGGAAATCACAAACATCCAAGAATAAATATATATGTATTTTTGGATCAATCGATCCATTCCTTAATAATTTCTTCAACGCCCCCTTTGGAAGAATAGGGAGCTCATGTTGTTCTCCATGGAGGTTTATAGGAGAATCTCTTACCATTCTCCTCGAGATTCTATACCTTCCTTCTCGTCTTTCTTCGTGTCTTTATTCTCGTCTTTACTCTCATCTTTATTCTCATCTTCCTTCGTTTATTTATTCATGTCTTTCTTCCATATCACCCATTCTTGAATATCTCTTCTTTTCTTCAAAAATAAATTCTTTAACATGCAGATGCTTATGCCTACTTCTAGTCAGTGGCCCTTTATATTTGTCCAACTTTAGTTTCTATTTTGTGCTCGATCTCTTCAAATTTATCTTCCATCTCTTCTTTTTCTTTTGAGGATTAGGTTGAGGCAAAGTCATGAAAAATTTTGGTCTAAAAACCAATCTCTATAATTCACCCCCAGTGTCATCGCCAAAAATGTTGATGTTTGCATCTATGAATATCGAAACATCAACCTCACGAGGATATGAATCCCCTTGTGTTCTTAGAGAGGTGGTACTTCTCTTTGGATTATGATTTTCTTTGAATATTTATATAAAAAATAATATGGGATACTGTTAAATGACTGAATCCAACTCTTTATGACTCAATAAAATTAAAAAAATACTATATATATATATATATATATATATGGAGAATTACAGAGAAGTGGACCAAGAACCTCAAACACCACATAATCTAAAAAATGATAAAATCCTCACATCCATCACAATTTAATAAAAAATATGATCAGATTCAAATACAAGAAATGGTCCAATGGCACAAGATAACTTTGAAAGAGAACTACTTATTAAGCTCAAAATAATATTTTGATACATAGGCTTCAAATATTCTATACTCAAAACTCGTAATTATAAAATACAATCAAAACTGACCCGACTTAGTTCTCTAGGATTTCTCAAAAATGATAATGTATATTACAATACTTAAAATTTAAAGGTATTTGTCCATTAATGGACTGGGATTGGGGCTCCTGTAGACCATAAAAATATTTACAAGAAGTATGATGAAGAGAAGAAGATGGAGTGGATCACGAGCAATAAGATCTAGAAATAACACAGAAGGAAGTTATCAGAACTCGGTTATAATTTTCCAACGAAAGAATAAATATAATTGTATGAAACCTGATAAGGAACAAGGTAAGTAATCAGTTTGGACTTACTGTGATGGAATCTCTTTCGTTCATTTTCTTGTTGATGTGCCTTTTATATCTTTTCCTATTGCAGTTATGTGGTTGGTTGTAACCGCTTTTGTTGGAAATGTAACAATCTTGGTTATAGGCTTGTTTAACTATTCTTGAATATATTACCTTAATGGGGCAATGGTTATTTCTTGCTTTACTTTGATACTTAACAATTCACTCTCAATTTCCCTATGGCCAATAGATACATTTTGAAATATAGTCTCAATGTCCTCATTTTTATTTATGTACTCAACAAGTCAATTATCAATGTCATCATAAGTATACTCAACCATACTATCAAATTTTTTAGCCGATGATTTCTTCAAATATTCCACTTGCTCTTAAAATTTCTCTATGATCGTGATCATTGAATTTGAGATTAAGTTTAGATATTAAACCTCAATAGTGGAGCCTGCAATATCCAAAACAATAATATTTGAGTATGCCTCAGTATCATTTTGTGATAGTTCTTTTAATTGATTTAACAACCCCTTTAATGTATTGATTCTTTCAATCCAACATGCTTTTAATTGTTGCATACCACTCTGGGAGGGAAAATATTCTTGTTTTCTTCTATGGTCCATCATTATCAATACTTTTTCGATAAACATGGAAACTCCATTTGTGAAGAATACTTCATCATTCTTCAAATATGCATTAAAATATTTTTTAGTGTTTTGAATTATGAGCCCGAGAGAAGAAAAATGTTTCACCAAGTCTCATAAATCTAAAATGAGCAACATTCTTTTATGTATATTCTTTTCAACAAAGTGTTGAGTAGCAATGATTAATCTTGAAATTACTTTTACTCTCAGATTTGATTATGGATTTCCTTGAAGAGTTATGTCAAGTTGTATCATGGGGACTGGGGTAGACAATATAGGTGGGGGCATGGGATTTTATTCCAATTCCTTGACTCTCTCCTTAAGTATGATATTTTCCTCTCCCATATTAATTATTATAATGTCCAATGCATCCCCTGTGACTCTATGAATTAAGGATAATTTTGATGAAAACATGTTTTTAGTATCAATAGTGGACCAAGACTTTCCCTTTTTATTCTATGACGTTGTTTCAAAAGTCAATTTCTTCAAATATTTATCAAATAAAACATTATGCACAGAAAAGGTTTATTCATTAGAGAAGACTTCATATTGAACAACCAATGCACTAGACTATACATTTCCTTGGGAACATTATTCTTCATTTGGAAACTAGATATTTTCAATATCAACATCTAAGTCCATATCATCAAGCATAATATCATCTTCAGGTATGTTTTGTTCTTCTCCCTATTGTTGAGAACTAACCCTTTTCCTTTTCACTTTCAATTTATAGGGGTTTTCTAAACTTTCTTGAGGAGGATTCCTTTCTCCATCATCACCTGAATTGTTACTTGGGGGTTTTCTTTGTTGGGACATTGTAGACTGAGGATTTAATTTACGAAAAATAATTCTATGAGAAACAATGTTTGGATGAGTATTTATTTCACTTGAGGGTTTCCCTCTTTCCTTATAGTTTTTTGTAATGCTCACAATTGTCTCTATGTCACCAAAATTTTTATCAACACCTTGAACAGGAGGGTCATGACTATCTCCCTCTTACTCCCCAAATATGAGTGTATTGATCAATGTGGGGCTAATCCCAACTGATACCATGTGATTATAAAAAATATGGTTAGGGTCAAACCCTTTGATTTCTTCTGCAAACTTCAAGTTAAATTGGTCAAAGTAAGAGGCATATTCATCGATTTTGAAATTTCTTTTCAAAAGAATTTCACCAACTCACCAAGGAAAAGGAATAAACTTCTTTTTCCTTCTTCCATAAAAATCATGAAACTAGAACTTATACTGCCTCGCCACCTCTATAATAAACAACTTGTCTGGCACATAATAAGGAAGAAATATAGTCTTTTCATGGGAACAAAAGATCCTAATAATGTTGTAATTATCCATTTTCTCAAGAATTCCCTTGTTATAAAAAAAGGTGGATGCTTTCAATGAAATCCTAGAAGTGTCTTATCCAAAGAGTAATTTCTTAAATTCAGATATAAAATCATCATAAACTTCATAAAAATAATGGATAACGTTCTTAGTCACGGCCTCAATTTTTGAGTTTACCTTTTTTCCAACACTCAAACCTTTAAAAATATGACAATGTGTGATAACAAATACCAGAAAAGATGCCATATAGAACTTTTTATCACTTATGAAATTCATTAACTGTGCAGAAATTTCATTCGATATGATCTTTTCCCAATCGAAAACAACATTCTCATGAACTATAAAATATGAAATATATAGGGCTAGCCAAGGAATAGTTGTTGTAGAATCCTGACCAGTAACTCTAGTAAATAACCAAGCAATTTCTCGATAAAGGTCCTTTAAATAAATAACCTGGATTCTAGATAGGTCTTCCATCATTGTAGTAGGGTCTTATAGATACCCCTACAAGAGTTCAATTCCATTATTTTCCCCTCTAAGTAAAATTTATGGCATATTCTCCTTTGTACGTTAATTTCGACTCTGGTAAATTTAACATTTTTTGAAGATTGAAGGCACCAACGAAACAAGGGAGCTACTTTGTAGTGGAATGGATCTTCTATTCTGGACAAATTTATCAATGCACTAGGTGACAATATCTTTGCACTCAAAAACCTTAGGGACACAACCAATGAGAGATATTCCTGATGTACAAACTTTATTATTATCTTTGTCTGGTAACATTGAATAATACCAATATGCCCTCGACCAATGGTAATTGTGATCTTCTCTGGAGAATAGATTCAACACATCTTCATAGAGATGTTGTCTTCTTTCGACCATATTCAATAGGTTGATAGACTTCTCCGTAATGCTTCTTAGAATAGTGAAATAATCTCTTACATTAGATCTTTGATGATAACATTAACTTGAAATAAATTAAATTATCCTACATAGAAACATCGTGTTAATAACAACCATTTTAGAATTTAATTTAGCAGTTGCTTTCATAGAATTAACATTTAATATGACTCGAGAATTATGAAAGAGGAAGGACACGTCATAGCAGGGTTGTAGAGTGGAATATTTTAAAGGAAAATCCCAGTCTGTGAGTCTAAGAGTCCACTGTGATAAGAAAAATGGATAAGTATTAATACTTGTCGGACAGATTTGTGAAGACAGGAAGACAAAAAGAAGAGAAATTAGGAGTCTGTGAGTTCACGAGATGAAAAATAAACTAAGTGTTGGGAAGAGGTTCAAGGAAGAAAAGTGATAAACAATGAGTCTGTGAGTCCACCAACCCATGATTACAACAAAATGTGATAAGTATGGAAGAAATCATAAGTCATGGAGATAAGATATGACAATGAAGATTATGGGAGTGAAACATACTTCGAAAAAATACAAGTGCATAAAATTGAAAAAGAAAGAAGGACATATGAGGTTCAACTACCACCTAATACTGCTTCTCTCCATGTTGCCTTTATTTCCATGGATCCTACCCTATACGTTTTTTAAATTTTGGCCCTTAAGTGCGGAACCTGACCAGTGGAACCTAGGGGGCATGGAACCTCAACCTGTCTAAATTGCTCTAATTTTTTTTAATTTGTAATTATATTATTTTATCTTATTTTATTTTACATTATTGATTTTTCTAAATATTTCATTTTAATTTTATTTGATTTTTATTTTTTATTTTTATTTTATTTCATTTTGTTATTTTATAAATATTTATGTATGCATTTTATTTGATTCTATGTATTTTATTTAGTTTATCTTCATTTAAATTATATTTCTTTTGTAAACTATGTATATTTAATTAACTAATCATTTTTACCCTTCAACATGTATACATCCTGAGTGGGCCTAATGGTTAAGAACATGTGTTTCCTCTTAAGAGGTCACAGGTTCAAATCCAGAGGGGGGTAGGGTATGTATACCTTCGTAGACTTTACCAGTCAAATCGTTGGGCGGAGGTGGGTCCCTTGTCCCATAAACAAGGGGGTCTCATACACCAATTTGGTGTGCTGGCTTGGCCGTGACCTTAAAAATAGATTATTATTATTATTATTATATTTTCTCCTAAAAATAAATAAAAGAATAATAAAAAATAAAATTAAAAACAAATAAAGTAGAAAAAACCAAATCAAATTTCTTTTTTAATTTAAATTTTTTTGTTTTTCATTTCATTTTTTTCAATTTTTTTCCTTTTTTTACTTTTCATAAAAACCTAACTTGTATATATTTTACCCTTTTTATTTTCCTCTTTCCTGCCTAAACCTAAACATATTCCCCATGTCCTTTTTTCCAGGCCTCCCTATTTTATAGGGATTTCCTATTTTCTAGGAATTTCTGGAAATCATTTAACCTATATTTCAATTCTTATCTCAAAATTCTTTGAAACTTTGGATAACCATATATCATGCTTTAAATAATTTTTTAGTATATATATATATATATATATATATAT
>JZKD02S1672663.1:1285209-1305971 GCA_000966675.3 Picea glauca
TTTTTTTTTTCATATGATTAAGCTAATTAGTTTTTGTTAATTTTTGTTAATAATACTAGATAGATGTAAAATAATGTAAATAATTTGGATATCCTTGTTTTTTTATTTTATCTTTTATTTGTTTTTAAATTATTTTCCTAATGTTAAAAAATAAATGAATAAAAAGGCAAAATTGGAAAAAATCATGCGACAAGTTGTAGGTCTCATGCCGCTTAGGTTCTATTCCAAATATCCATGAGGTAGAATCCATTTCATCGTGAAGAGTTGATCTCTTATGCAGGTGGGATTTCTCTGTTTGCAAGTTCAAAAACCAATGGTCCAGATTAACCCACACACTTGATCGATGGATGTTGAGTGACAATTTTTAAATGACCATAACATTTTCTACAGGTGTCAGAATTAGGCCCATGATACCTCATTGGAAAGGTATCGAATAGAGGAAAACAATGGTATAGTTCTATAGGCCGAAATTCCAATATAAAACATCAAAAATTTAGAAAACAAATAACTACGTATTTGGGGTGAAAATTGGCCATAACAACTTCAAATAGTCATATCTCAATCTACAAGTAATGAAATCAATCCCAATAGGAATTGATAGAAATATGGAGAAAAGGATAATAGGATGGGATTGAAAGTGCAAGAAAAATGATAGCATAAAAGGTCAAAAAATGAAAAACACAGGAGGAACCCAAATTCCTATGAAGAACCCACTATGCAAACATCAAATTGTTATATCTCAAGCTACATGCAAAAACATCGAGCTAGAAATAGATCGATGGAAAGATGAGACAGAGGAGAAGTATCAGGATGATTACATTTATCATGATGAAGCTAGAAAATCCTAGAAAATTTCTAGGAACATAAGATAACGCCAGTGGGAAGAGTCAATGATTTTTTTTTCACGAATAACATTTGTAAAATACCATAGGACAAAAGTAACCATCCAAGGGTCTCTTCATATTCCATTTGTAAATTCCACATATACATTTTTGAAATGTAAAAGATAAATTGGGGGAAAAATGGAATGAACATCCATGAGAACTTAAGAGTCTCTCACTTGTCTTATAAAAGAGAACACATTGTTGGAGTTACTTCACACACACCTAGGATTTAATTTTCCTAAGGATTTTCCTTGTTCATTAGTCATAATTAGTCATTATTCAGTATCCTATATTTTAGGGGAGAATATTCCACCTGGATAATATTCTCTTTCAGTTGACACTTCAGTTTGACTAGTTGAGTTGAGTTTAGATGTTGCATTCGTTTTGTCACCATGAAACATTGGGATAATCACCATGCTAATTTGAACTTGCCTTGGTATCATCACTAGAGTGGTGCATTAGCCTTGATTCTATGAGTTAACTCCTCACTACTCTATGTTCAGTCAGTTAACTAGAGACTAGTTGACTAGTTAACTCAACTAAGTGGCAGTTCACTCTCGTAACTGCCTGAGAGACTAGACTGGGTGGAAGTTCACTCTAGGAAATGATGATGTGTGTCAAAATCACTCTATACCACCACTATGGAACATTGGTTCTCCTCCAATGCACATTCATTGAGTTATACATAGTATATCATGTGTAAATTATTCATTATTCACAACGGTTAATGAGAATTCTTTTATTTTTTCTCTCCTTATTATTATTTCTCAAATTATCTCTGCAAATGTGTGTATCATTGTTTATATAGATCTATTCTATGTAGTTTCAACACATTTACATGGTATTAAAGCCAACGGAATGCTAAGAAAAAAGATACACCAAATGTGTTTGCAGGTACAAAAGATTGAAGACAACGGAAAGATGGAATTCCAAAAAGAATTCATTCTTACACCTTACAACTATTTTGCATGGAAGGAGAAAATATCCATACATCTCCAAACCATAGGGTTGTACAGGTTAACCTTGAATACAGATACAGAACCGACATCAGCCATATAAAAATCCAAGTATTCAAATCGCATGGATGAGGCACTCAGAACAATTTGCCATCTTATTTCTCCTGATCTCCTTTTTCACATATATTCATGTAAGACTTCCAATGAAGTATGGACCACCTTTAAAGGGCTCTTTGGAAAACATGATGAGATGAGGGGACACATGCTAGAGTTTTATCTACTCACATTGGATCCAAAAATATTCAACAATATCCAATATTTATTTACAAAATTCAAGGATTTACTGTTGCAACTCAAAGCTTGCGAGGTTGATAAATGGAAGGAGGAGAAACAAATAGTTCTCACCATTCTCTCCAAGATTGGTCCTGAATTTTATGTATTCGTATCCACATTCCATACTGTCAGATGCGCCTCTAGAGCCACCTGGAAGATGCCTTCTCTTGAGGACTTTATCAAATCCCTGACACAAGAGAAAACTAAGCTCATCAACATGGGCACAATCAAAGTTCCAAGGGCACATTCACTCACTGTGCATGATGACAGACACAAATATCATAAATGTAAATATAAATATAAATGGAAAGCCCATGCACATCCGAAGAAGGAAGGGTACACAAAACCCTTCACTGATGCCTCCGGATCCAAAGGGGAAAAGGGAATAAAAGGGGAGAAATGCATGTACTGTCACAAAGGATTCCATCCAAAATCTGCATGCATGCAAAGAAAATAGATCTTATGTCTCAAACACTTCAGCAAAACAACCTTGGAGATCACATCCCCGAGGGTGCAAATAAGAAGAAGGCAGAAGATCCGAATTCCAAGAAAGGTAATTCTAGCCATGCCTTGATTGCAATCAACTCCTCTCCTGATGCTTGGATCGTAGATTCAGGAGCATCACATCACATGGCTGCCTTAGAAGCAGTTTATTCTTCATTGGATGCATGCAAAGGTCCTCCTATTATGATGGGGGACAACTCTTCTGTTGAAGTCACCAACAAAGGAAGGATTGAACTCACCAACGGAAGCTTCGAGAACAGGTTGAATGTTCCCAAACTTTCTATCAACCTTCTCTCCATGTATCAGATGACGAATTCTGGCACCAGAAAAAAAATCATCTTCACACCGAATTCTGTGGACATCTACGACATGAAAACCAACTCCAGGGTTGCTACCGATGAGGTAAATCATCATCCTATATTGTATACATTTTCTGAATTCATTGAACCTGATTCTCCTTTACTACTTACTCTTGCTGATGAAAGTAGTAGGATATGGAATGAAAGGTTTGGACATTTGAATTTTAGATACATGCAACAACTTATCAAGAACATATTGGTTGATGGTCTACCATACATCCATTTCTCCAAGGGAGTCTGTGAGAGATGTGTTATCGGAAAACACCCTCAAGAGAAATTTGACAAAGGAAAGTCTCAGCGAGCTTCCACACCTTTAGATCTGATCCACAGTGACCTTATGGGTCCTTTTCCACATCCATCCATCAACAAAGCGAGGTTTATTCTCATTTTTGTTGATGATTTCTCACGTTTTACATGGATCTACTTTCTCAGGAAAAAATCTGAGGTCTTCCAACACCTCAAAGACTTCAAAGCCCTGGTTGAGACACGGTCCAAAAATAAGATCAAGGTCCTCCAAATTGATAATGGAGGAGAGTATTTAAATCATGAGATCCATGATCTTTTCCATGAGGCAGGCATTCAATTGAAACATATAGTTCCCTATACTCTGCAACAAAACAGAGTTGTTAAGCGGAAAAACAAATCTCTAAAGGAGATGGCATCTTGCATGCTGCATGCAAAGTATCTACCACATAAACTATGGGTCGAAACACCTAATTGTGCAACATACATCCAAAACAGATCTCCCCATAGATTTGTCAAGGATAAGACCCCTTACGAGGCTTGGAGCGACCTCAAACCGGAAGTGACCCACTTTCGCATTTTCGGTTCATGTGCATGGGCCCAAATTCCCTCTAAAAAGAGGAAGGCACTTGATCCACAGAGCACCAAGTGCATTTGTGTTGGATAACTCGACAGTGTGAAGGGATATACACTTATTGACCTTTCCTCAGACTGACTCATCATTGAGAAGTGTCCAATTTGAGGAAAGTGTCTCGCATTCACCTCAACAGTCGCATGTAGACACCTTCACTCTTCCACCTATCCGAGATGATGAGAATGCACATGCCGACTCTTATTCAGACAAGATTTTTGATTTAGAGGACTTAGATGATTCAGATTCAAAGTCAGTACAGTCGAATGCAGAGTTAGAGCATCCAGATGCAGTTTCATAGCCAGAGCAGAGGCCCAAGTGGGCACAAACTACTCTTTAGGCTGTAGGGGATCTCGTTGGCGATCCAACCTATACTAGGAGGACTCGATCGGATTTAGAGGAGCCTCCTATTTCAGTCACTTCCACTGAACCATTACCCTCCAGGCATCTTTTCTTGGTTCAGTCTTCAGATCCACAGTCTTATGGCGAGGTTGCTGGAAATTCCTTTTGGGAATCCACCATGTAGGAAGAGTACAACTCCCTCCTAGAGAAACAAACTTGGGATATGGTTCCCCTTCCTTCTAGGAGGAAAATTGTTAGATGCATATGGGTCTATGGGACCAAGAGTGTAGCATATGGACAGATCAACAGATACAAAGCCATGCTTATCACCAAAGGCTTTCTGTAGGTTCATGGTATTGACTATGATGAGACCTTGGCTTCAGTAGCGAAAATGGATTCCATACGATTGGCACTTTCCATTGTGGTAGCCAAGGGATGGGAATTCCATCATATGGACATGAAGAATGAATTTCTTCATGGTGATCTCTCTGAGGAGATCTACATGGAGTAGCCCTAGGGATTTATGCAGGACTCATCTTTAGTCTGTCGACTAAAGAAGTCACTTTATGGCCTCAAGCAAGCTTTGAGGGCATGGTATGCCAAGATGGATTCCTACCTTTTGTCACATAAATTTGTACGTTGTAAATTAGACCCAAATTTATACATGCTCAAGATGGTTGATTCACTTCTACTTTCAATTATGTATGTCAATGATTTGTTGATCATCAGGTGCTCGACTTCAATGATTTTTGCAGCCAAGAGAATTCTAGATGACAGGTTTTTTATGACAGACATAGGTCCGCTACACTTATTCCTTGGACTCGAGATCATTCAGGATGCATCGGGCATCAAATTGTCTCGGGCCAAGTATGCATGAGATCTCCTTGAGAGATTTCACATGACAGACTACAAGTCTTCTCTGAATCCTTTCCTATAAGGATTCAAACTTGAGGATGGTGGGGAGACTCCACTGGTTGACAACACACTGTACAAACAACTAGTGGGGAGATTGTTGTATCTCACACACTCCAAACCAGACCTCTCATATGCAGTTGGTGCAGTTTCCAGGTTCATGCAGGAGTCACATGAGGTACATTGGAAATATACAAAGCATATCATTCGATACGTTCAGGGCACCATCACCTTTGGGATTCATTATGTAGCAGACTCTACATTAGATCTCATCGGGTTAAATGATTCCGACTGGGTTGGCGATAGAATTGATCACAAGTCCACATCTGGTTACTCACTCACTCTTGGTTCTGGGCCTATCTGTTGGTTGAGAAAGAAGCAAGTTTCCATTGCTCTATCTTCAGCTGAGGAAGAGTACAAAGGGGTATTCAACATAACCATTCAGGGTATGTGACTACAACATTTTCTCATTGAGTTGGGCATTCAGTTTCATCGATCGATCATCATTTGGTGTGACAACCAGAGCACTCTGAAGTTCTGCAGAGATCCAGTTCAGAGGCAGTGGACGAAGCACATCGAGATCCACATGCAATATATCCGGGAATTAGTACATGAGGGGATCATTGACTTACAGTTCCGTCCTTCAGCAGAACAAATGCCAGACATATTCACCAAGACCTTCGCTGAGCAGAAGTTCCATTCTCTGCAAAGTCGTCTTGGAATGAAGGACACAGTTTCCTAGCAACTGTAGTTCTTCTTTTACATACATTGTACCTTGAGGGGTGGGTTTTACCATGAGGTTTTCCCTCTTTCCTCACTTTATTTTTAGTGTATCTTTTGTACTTGGGTACCTAACATGGCCTTGTTGCCGGGACCCAATCTTTATTTTCACCATATTGATGTTCAGGGGGGGTGTTGGAGTTACTTAAAAGACAACTAGCATTTATTTTTCCTAAGGTTTTTCCTTGTTCATTGGTCATAATTAGTCATTATCTAGTCTCCTATATTTTAGGGGAGAATATTCCACCTGGAGAATATTCTCTTTCAGTTGACACTTTAGTTCAACTAGTTGAGTTGAGTTTAGATGTTGCATTGGTTTTGTCACCATGCAACATTGGAATCATCACCATGATAATTCAACCTTACCTTGCTATCATCACCAGAGTGGCACATTAGCCTTGATTCCCTAAGTTAACTCCTCACTACTCTCTGTTCAGTCAGTTAACTGAATACTAGTTGACTAGTTAACTCAACTAGGTGGCAATTCACTCCCGTAACTGCGTGAGAGACTAGACTAGGTGGAAGTTTACTCCCGTAACTACTTTTGTCTGTCCAGATCACTCTAGACCACCAATATGGCCCATTGGTTCTCCTCCAGTGTGCATTCATTGAGTTATACATAGTATATCATGTGTAAATTATTCATTATTCACAATGGTTAATGGGATTTATTTTATTCTTTCTCTCCTTATTCTTCTTTCTCAATTTTTCTCTGCAAATGTGTGTATAATTTCTTCGATAGATATATTTCATGCAGGTTCAACACATTTACACTCATACGATGTAACTTAAATTTTTTCTCTTTGTCACAAAATATGGTACTATTAATTATGGGTATTAAATAACAGGAATAATTTCAGAAATTTGTGGCTTTGATGGATGTAGTAGAAACTATTCTTTATGAATTTATCTTCTAGTCAAGTAGATAGGATTCCATTGTATGAATTATTTATGCACATTGTTCTGTTTTCTTATGTTGTCACATGTTTCCTTGTGGATACATAAATTTTGTTATAGATGTATTTTTCAACTACTTTTTTGTATATATGCAGAATTATTGTTTTCATATATCATTATAATACATGAGTTATTTATGGTTATGATGGTGTTATCTTTTGTTGTACTCATTCTTTTAGTTTCTCTCTCGGGATAGATTCGAATTAGTTAGGATCATATTAGTTTTCTTTTAGTTTTGTTAGCCTTAGGATTAAATATAACTCTTTGGGGGGAAGTTTGTTGTCTTTCCCCTTTTATTTATTTTAATTCCAGGGAGTTGTAGGTATTAATGACCCCTACAACCTCATCCTTCTTTCCATCAACAACAAACTTCCTTTGGTCATATGTTGGATTTGGAATTGAAATCTTCGTATACTTCCACAATCCTTTTCTCTTCAGTAGGGTTTCCATATCTGGTTCCCATACTGTATAATTTGATCCATTCAGAACAATGGGATCAATCTTTGAATCCATCTTCGATATCTAGATAGAAAGTCTATTTTCAATGGGTTCCAATTAGCAAAGAAAAACTTACCAACTTAACGAGAACCTTCCAGAGTTTTCATTTTTTAAGGTCATATTTAGTGGGTTTTCTTACCTCTATTTCAAATGGTGGCACTACTGGTAGCACCTTTTTTTTAGGGTGGCTAAAATGGTGACCTATTTGAAATCACAACCATGACGACTGTTAGAGGTAGGCTAAGGCGGAAAAGCAAGGTGTTTTTGGGAAAGAAAGCATGCACGAGGAAAGCGATAGATGGAAGGAAGAACAACACGTATACATGCAAGGGAAGACCTAACGATGGTAGGATTAGGGTTTTGGTAAGGTATTGTAAATAGATGAAGAGACATAAATGTATAAATATATATACTTAGGTATCATAAGGGGTTGGTTCGGAGTTATACTTAGGTATCGCCAGTATTATTGTTGTTTTTGTTTTAGTTATGCATGAGTTGATGCGATATGTAATATGTTGTTGTACAATCTATTTTGTGTAAGTTGTTGAGCTAGAGAGGACGAAGGAGGGTAGATATTGGGGGTTAGATCGCAGGCTGGGGAGCCTGGTGTGATCTAGTTTGCCTCATATAGATCTTACCTGACCGTGAAGGGTTGTAAGCACGCGACACTATAGATGAAAAAATACTATAATAAAAGAGATGAGAGCCAAATCTTTGTGGATGTAGCCCAGGAGGGGGTGAACCACGGTAACAACTGTGTTGTGTGATGAATGAATGCATATCTTTATTGTCTTCAGTAGTTATTATTATGTTGAATGAATGAGTTGTTATATTTCCTTCTTATATGTCGATAACAATATACTATGTTTACAAGTTATGATAAATGGTTCAATATATAGCTCTCTTATCTCACATTCAATTCTAGGCTGTAAACACCTAAGTCTTACATCCACCCATTAAAGTTATCTCTGGTGAGACTGCGTAGTGCATTCTGTGTGATGTGTTGCCTTCTAGTTTACCAGGAGGGTCGATAGTTTTAGAGGCTTTGTTGGAAACCCGAACAGACATGAATCCTAGGTCAATAAACTTAGACAGTATAGAAGAGTAGTAACCAAAAAATGGTTTTGTTTTCGTTGGTAGGAACAAGAGAGGGTTGAGTAGATGAGATAAGTTGAAGACCTATCGGAGGAAGATCAATAAAATATTAGGGCAGAGAGCAATGAGCCAGTAGAAGGGAATGTTGATACTATGGAATCCCACAAAAAAAGAGATCGAAACTTGGCTAAGAACCAAAGAGATGGATTTTGCAAAGAAAGATAACAAAAACCCTAGAATAACACCCCGGAAATATCTTGAGAAATATGTGTTTACTGATCTGCATGAATTCTTTTTCTGCGATTTTCCACATTTGTTGCAGGAGTGGATACTAAGGTTGAAGGATAACCACATAATGAACCAGATTCAATAGCTAGAGTGGACCCCAGTATAGATTGATCAATTACAACAAGTGAGCAACAAATTCACCCGCATAGTATAATTTTGGCTTGACAGTATTGTGATAGGATTTATCACAGAGTTTGCAGTCGACACAACAAAGTCGTACAACGCAAGGACCTCGAGGAAGGTACATTCGATCATTGTATACTTCTATTAAGATAATGCTATATAACAAATGCGTAATGACTATAGAGTCAGACATCTAAACTTCCCTGTGTGCATGGGGGAAGGGGGGAAGCACTGACAAAAAGCGAAGACATGGAAGAAGGAAAGGATAAGGGCAAGAAGGAGGAACCCTTGGACCCGATCATGATGGATGACAACCAGATCCGTTGGATCTTGGAGAGTCCTATAAATACGCGTAACAAAGTACCCTACCAATACAAGGTGAATACCAAGAAGAGAGTCGTATCCATGAGGGAAGGCTTGGCAAGTGATTAGGAAGAGGTAGAGAATCTCCAGGCTGTGGAGTAGAATGAGGAAATCCTACACGCAACATATGAAAGGAAGATGAGGGGTCCAAGAGCAGGAAGAGAAGGAAAGAATCCTATCCATATTAATGTCAGTGTGGAACCCATAAACCCATGTGCGACTAATACACCAAAGAGAACAACACTGTTTAGAAAAATGAAGTTCGGAAGAATTCTGACAGCATGAAGTACATCTACACAAGGAGAAACAACTAGAGGAACCAGTTTAGGAAGCACTAGTCAAGTATCTACACCGCACGGAGGTAGTAGTTCGACATTCAGAATGGCAGGACATGATCCCACCACAAGGTTACTAGAATTTCAAGGAGAAGCATCAGAAGACCCTGCGAAACACTTGTTCATTTGCAAAAATATCTAGGAAGCAAAACATATCACTGATGAAGATACCAAACTTGCGCAGTTAGCAATTACGCTAAGAGACCGCGCATTAGAATGGTACATGAGTTTAGACGCAAACAGTGCATTGGGGATGACAAGGACACTGACAAACATTAAAACGTTATTGATAAATGAGTTCCATAATTCAAGCTCAAAGGATCAATACATGAATGAGATGATAGAAATTCGACAAAAATTAGGAGAATCCGTAAGGGAGATTGACCAGAGATTCAAGCGACTAAATGGAAATTTAAAATATCTCATGACCGACATGCAACATCGACACTTGTTTGTCAATTCACTACTCCCACACTTAAAATATCCATTGCGAAAACAAAAGTTCTAGACGCAGGCAGAGGCTCTGCAGGTAGCCTTGCAACTGGAAGAAAACCAGTACCAGCAGACAGACCCAGCTATCAAAGAACTGAAGGAGGATTTGAAGAACTTAATGTTTCATCTGAACTAGAATAAGAACAAGGACAAATGAGAAGTCATTTGGTGTACCACATGCAGGACAAAAGGACACTAAAAGAACGAATGTACAACATTCACGCAGTATATGGCAGAAGGAATGCCAAAACCATTACCCACGGGAGGACCATCATGTGAAGTCTGTAAGAAATATGGTCATGACCCCTATCACTTCCTGATGATGCAGAAATACCAAACAGTCCCAAAGAGTTCATATTGCACCTTTTGCAAGTCAGTGGGCCACGATGACAATGATTGCAGAACTATGGAGTTGATGCACGAAAGGACATCAAATGCATATAGACTACAGGTAGAAATGATGATGGGGCAAGACACACCACAACTCAATCAAGCTCTAGAGACATACAACACTATGCAACAACAGTATAATACTGCGCAACAACCATATAATAACGTGCAACCACAATACAACATGGCACAACCTCAGTACAATACCACACAGTATAATCAGGTGCCACAGTATAATGTGTCGAGAGGAGATAGAGAAGGCTACAGAGGTGGAGGACGAGCAAGAGGAGGTTTTAGACGAGTTAGAGGACTAGTGGTGTGTCACAATGGTCAACAACCGGGACATTATGCAAGAGAATGCCCGCTTCCACCAACAACTTGTATGTATTGTCGTGCATCGAACCACGATATAGAAGAATGTCTGACACTACTAGTAAAGATCTAGGAAAAGAGGAAACAGAACAACCAAAATTTTCAGTGGATTTCAGTTGAAGCAAGGGATGAAGGATGTAACATTAATATAGTTACCCATAGAGGAGCGAAAACATGGGACAACGTTGTTCAACAAGAGCCAGCACAAAATCAATGGGTGAAAAAGAACGCCGTACTAAGGAAGAAGTTCGACGCGTAGAAGGAAATGGAGATATTTAAGCAAGCCCGAAAATAATTCCAGAAGGAAGATATTGTGATGACTTCAACTGCGCAACAAAGTAAGGAAGCACCGGAATACGAAATGCCTCCATTATTGGATCATACCAGCGAAATACATTCCATGGGACAAGTAATTACAATCAAAGGATTTTTGCAATCATGTGTAAAGGTATTAAGTGATCTATCATCTGTGAAAATATTGCAAAACATACTAGAAAAATGTAGCATTGAGATGGAAGGAAAACTAGAACCAAAAGCAGTCAATCACCTACACACAAGAAGAAGAACAAGTAGGGAATTTAGACTGAATGCCAACATTGAAGATTTCAATATGGGAGACATCATACTGGATCTAGGATCTGAAGTTAATGTATTACCAAAGAAGACATGGCAATGCATGTGAAAGCCCACGTTAGGATATTCACCTGTTCAACTGAAACTGGCGAATCAACAGAGAGTCCTACTAATAGGTATACTGGAAGGAGTGACAGTAGACCTAGATGGAGTGTGCATTAAGGCACATTTTGAAGTCATTAAAATAGTGGACGACACAACACCTTACCCAACATTACTTGGAATGGATTGGGCGTTTGACAACTAGGCCATAATCAACTTGAAGACCAAGAAAATGACATTTGAGTCAGGAAAATACAAGGTCATCACGCCATTAAATCCATCAGAAGGGGAGAGGTTCATAGAACCCACTTGCCTAGACTTAGAGGAAATCGACCAGTTGTACATAACAACTGCACGTGATGAGGATTACGTAAACCCAACTGCAAATGGGATACTCAGTTGGCGTAGCATTACTTCATGTGAAACAGATTCAGATATTGGTTTATAGAACTAGAAACAGAGGCTACATGAAGTATCCATGAGAAGATGTGCAAGAATAGGTCGTGTTGTCATATGGGTAGGCATAGAAATAAGGGAACCACTCAGTTTCCACGGAATAAATGATTTGGAAACATTCTTGACATAGTACGAAGATGAATTATTAGAGAACCAAAGACTATTATCACTTGATGTAGCACTCAAGGCCACACCTGCAAGATGGTGGGGCGCACAAAAAGAAACAATCACAGATTGGTACCAATGTAAGCAGTTACTGCACATAAGGTTCGGTGCAAAACATAAAAAAAAAAAGCAGTAGAAGTATGATGGACAAGGGGCACCAACGGAACACTTGGAGGAGTGTAGAATGTTGTGGAAAATGACACCCCCAAAGGAATGGACTCATCATTTTATACACACTCTAGAGGGCATACCAACGAACTGGTATACAGACTAGGAATTGCGCAAAGGAACTATGACTTGTATGACATTGCAACATAATTTCACAATAACTTTCTCATTCGAGCATGAGAACCCAAACATAGACGTCGCTCTTAAATAGATAAGAGGAGTGATATTCATCAAAGAACCAGAAGTAGAACTTATCATAGAAGAACAACAACGAAATAGAAAAACAATCAAGGAATTGTTGTCATGTTACCATGTACAAGAGGAAGCACCGGATAAAGTCGATCCGCGCGATATTCAGATTGAAGAAGCAGAAGGAGAAAGAGATGTGGAAGGTCCACCCATAGAATTATAAGTCATTTCCATGTCGATCAAAGTAAATAAAGTCAACATTGGGACAGTCGAGAATCCCAAGATGGCCAACATTGGAGATTGCTAGGATGAGAAAACAGTAGAAAGCATAACAGAGTTATTGCACGAGTACAACGACTTGTTTCTCACAACATTTATAGAAATTAAGGGTATAGCCAAAGAGTTAGGAGAAATGAAGATACCACTCAGACCTGAAGCGAGATCAATCAGACAATGACCGTAGAGACTAAACTAAATATATAAGCAGAAAGTCAAAGATGATATCGACAGGATGCTCAAAGCCAAAATCATAGAACCGGTTGAAGAATCAGAATGGATAAGCTCGATGGTAGTATAGGACAAGAAACAGGGAGGGATAATGATATGTGTTGAATTGAGGAAGTTAAACGATGCATGCCTACACGACCCATTCCCTACACCTTTCATGGATGAAGTGTTAGAAAACGTGGGAGGACATGAAGCTTACTCATTCACTGATGGATTCTCAGGATACCATCAGATCAAGATAGCATAAAAAGACAGATACAAGACCATGTTCAAGACAAAATGGGGATCTTATCAATACACAGTCATGTTGTTTGGACTGAAGAATGCACCAACAATCTTTTCCAGATTAGTCATTGTTGCATTTAAGGAATTCATCTACCAGTTTCTTGAAGTATATTTGGATGATTGGATAGTCTACAGTTTGTTGAAAGAACATGTATACGTCTTATGGATAATGTTGGAAAGATGTAGATAGTTTCAGATATCACTAAACATAAATAAATGCATATTTGGAACATTGTTTGGGATATTATTGGACCATTTAGTATGCAAACAAGGTTTACTCGTAGATCCTACAAAGATTGCAGTAATTGTTAACTTACCACCACCAAAAACAGTTCGTCAGCAAAGAGCAACATTGGGACACACAAGATACTATAGGAAATTTGTCAAAGGATACACACAGATTACT
Organism: Picea glauca; assembly: GCA_000966675.3. Lineage (NCBI taxonomy): Eukaryota > Viridiplantae > Streptophyta > Pinopsida > Pinales > Pinaceae > Picea > Picea glauca. Next base: position 1,298,918 of record JZKD02S1672663.1, read on the forward strand.
GCACCAATGGAAAATCTGCTAAGAAATGACACAAAGTTTTAGTGGAATGATGAGTTTCAACACAGTCTGGATAACCTAAAGGAAAAAATGGTCACCGCACCAATCTTAGTCTTTCCAGACTACGAGAAGACATTCCACATCCATGTATATGCATCAACCATAGCACGTGGAGATATCTTGGCACAACTATGAGGGAGAAACTTGGATCACCTAATAGCATTCGTGAGCAAAAAGTTATCAAAATCATAACAGAACTATAACACAACAGAAAGAGAAGGCCTAGCTATGGTCTATGCACTACAAAAGTTCAGACACTACTTATTGGGAAAACACTTTAAGATGTTCACAGATCACTCATCCCTAAAATACCTAGTCAACAAGCCAGTGTTGGTGGGGGAGAATCTGTCGATGGTTACTACTACTTCAATAATTTGACTTTGAAGTAATAGTTAATCCAGGAAAATTGAATGCAGGACCTGGCCACCTATCAAGGGTCACAAATGGAGAAGAACCTATGAATTTAGAAGACAAATTTATGGATGCACAATTATTCTTAGTCCAGATCGTTGATGAATGCTTCACAAATATCATTCAGTACTTGAGAAAAGGTATTGTGCCATAAGAATATAGCACCATGCAAAAGAAAAACCCGGTAGTCCGCGCTGCCGACTATCAACTGATTACAGGACACCTATACAAAATGGGTGCAGATAGCATCTTGCGAAGGTATGTGTTAGAAAATGAAAGACCACGAGTTTTAGCAGAATCCCATGAGGGAATAGCAGGAGGACATTACATAGGTAAAGTTGCCACGCAGAAGGTATTGCGCACAGGAGTATGGTGGACAACGATTCATAGAGACTCAAAGGAGTACTGTCAAATATGTGATGTTTGTCAAACGGTAGTCAAACCCAATAGGAGGGACGAGATGTCATTATGACCACAAGTAACACTCTAGGCATTCGATAAGTGGGAGATAAATTTTGTGGGACCAATCAACCCACCAAAAAAAAGAACAGGAGTAAGGTACATTATCACCGTGATAGAGTACCTAACAAGATGGGTAGAAGCCGCACCAGTAAAGGATTGCAGCGCAGAAACAACAACGCATTTTTTATTTGAGCTAGTGATCACTAGATTTGGGTGCCCAAGAATTTTGATGAGCGACCAAGGCACGCACTTCATAAAAAACACCATCAGCGCTATGACTGAAGAGTTTGAAGTCCATCATTAGAAGAGCACACCATATCACCCACATGCAAATGTCATAGTGGAATCATTCAACAAAATCCTAGAGAACGTGCTGACGAAGATCTGTAACATCAACAGAGAATACTGGGACCTCAAAATACCAACAGTATTATGGGACTAAAGGACTACGTGCAAAAATTTGACAGGACACACACCATTCAAACTAGTTTATGGCTAAGAAGCAGTGGTACCATTAAATGTTTTAGTACCTAGCTTGCGCATAGCAACAATTACACAAATGGCAGAATGAGGTGCAGTACGGGAGAGACTGAATCAGTTAATGACCATGGAGGAAGATCAGATCTTAGTAGGATTCCACCAACAAGTTTATAAAGTAAGGGACAAAGCTTGGCATGATAGACACATAAAGAAGAAAAAATTCAAGGAAGGAGATCTAGTACTTATGTATGACAACAAATCGCTCCAGTACCCAGGAAAGATAAGAGTGCACTGGCTAGGACCATATGAAGTAAAATATGTCACAAATGGAGGAGCTGTATAGTTAAGATATTTATCAAGACTAGAACTCAGAGGCATGATCAATGGGATCTGACTGAAGCTGTACAAGGATAGTTGACCACCCACCGCGCAGTAAAAAAAAATAAAAAATAAAAATAAAAACTGTAAATACTACCAACAGAGGTGCAGTGCGTCGAAATATAGAAAGGGAGCGCACACTTAGAAACAAAAAATCGGAAAGGAGAGGGAAAACATTCATGTACAAAGGGAAACAAGCGGGAAAATAAAATTCGACAAAAGTAGTACGACAAGACAATGTTAGGAGGAATTAAAGGATGGAAAGGACTGATGGGACACCACATTAATCGCGCCAACTAGAGGTGGCAAGGTAGAGTATTGGCAAGTAAAAAACCGTCGGAGGTGCATTGAACCCGTAATTAAGGAAGTGTCCTCAAAAAGCTTCATGCGTAGCCCAGACAACACACAGACATGGGAACAAAGAGTCTATTTGCAAAAGGAGAACAGACATAGTGCGATAAAGGTTAAGGATCACAAATTCGCATTCAAAGAATTCACAAAGACCAATCAAACCCAGAAAATGTTCGATATTCACCACCATGTTACCACCAAAGCATGCAGAAACGAGCCGAACCGCCAGAAAAACCAGAGTTCAGACCAGGTCATGAGTATAGGCGAAAGAAGATGAACAACATCCACCGGAGATCATCAATGTCAACGAAATCCCATCTCCAGAAACATCACCGGTGAACGCTACACTTATATTGGAAGAAACCCAATAGCCAGCACCGGAGGGAACGAATATAGATATACCGACAAAAGTATAGGAGCCACAGAACCGAAACGTAGAAACCTTGAAGGATGTGCAACCAGAGAACACCGAAGAAGCTCCGAAGGTCAACAGAACGCTAACAAACTAGGAAGCAGCAGTTGAGCCAAATGAGTCTCAAACGACCATATCAGACCACCCATCAGAGGGAATGATCGAAGATGTCACAGGTTGGCTGGAATGGTACTCTGAAGAACAACTGGAAGTCATTGGAACTTCGAGCTAGCCATCACTCCAAAGAAATACAAGATGCAGGTACCCAGGTCACCTCGCAAGAAACCTCTCATAGAAATCATTCTACCACTTATACCAGATGGGGTATAGGTAGGACCAGACCTGTTGGGTCATATAGGAAAGCTCAAATACTCAAACCACGATGTAGCAGAAGCAAACAAGTTTCCAGAACTTGCGAAGAGAGTGTGCATGGAGACGGTGGGCACAAATCGGTTTTGGGAACCGATTGATCAGCCACTCCAATGGGAAACGAGGTTGCAAAAAAAAGGGATTTTAGGTCTGTTGGACCTACCACATTTTGGCAGAGTTTAGTACGCTACCGCATGCGTTAAATAGTTGTTAGCAATCACACATAGTGGAGATATTTGGTTGGATAAGCTTGTCTCAATAGACGTAGAGATTATTGCGAGCATAACAGGATTTCCATTGCGGGGCATGGATCCTGTGCAATTTCTGGATGAAAAATCCAGGGAGAAGGCGCTAGCAAAAGAGATGAAGAAAAATTATGGCACCAACAGGGGGACAAGAGGGATCATCATCAAGAGGATCAATGATGTCGCAACAAAATTGGGCGCAAAAATCTTATCCTGTAAGTTGCTAAGAAAATGATGCAGGGAGGAAGTTCCAGCTGGGGTTGTCACAATTTCATCTCAGTGCGCAGAGGGCACCACAAGGAGCTGGGAACTGTATCTCTTGAACTTATTCCTGGATGACTGCAAATATGCGCAGGACCTAGGAACAAATTTTCACTATTCATGGTTGATCATGTTAATAGCCTTTATGGGCTCGAAGGAACCAAGGTATGTAACGTTTTGTACTAGACCCAAGCCGAATCAGGGAGCAAGATACTTATTTCTGAGAACTACATCGGATGTTAAGCACAAAATGATGAACGGGTCCATATTTGAAGGATACCTACGTGACCTGCAGGAATCCATCTCCAACATGTGGAGGATCATACCACAGGTCATCGCGCGGTATAAAGACATTGCCAACTTCCAGGCCAAACGGCACAAAATGTGGATACATGCAAGGAAGGATCACAATAAACAGTGTCTACAGATGTGCTACTGTATCACAAAGGGTGACATCGACATGGTCACTAATGAATGGGAGGACGAGTGGAAGATTGTAGTTCTCACCCAGGAATTGCTGGAAAGAACAACAGAAGAAGAGGCAGGGCAGGGAGAAACACAGCCAAAGGAAATCCAAGTTCCCAAGAGACAAAGAACGGGCCAAGGAAAAACTACACAGATAAATGAAGGTCCAACGAAGACAGGGACCCGGAATAGGAAAAAGGATAAGACACAACCAACCAAGGAGCAACAGAAATAGGCTGAGCCTGTGCAAGGGACCACAGCAAGTCCCAAACCAAAGGAACCAGGCGGAAACAAGAGGAAAACCACGTAGAGAGGAGGCGTGCACAATAAAACGAAGGCACAAAGAACACCCCCAGAGTATACGATCATGAATGACGATGGAGAGATGATAGCCTGAATGGTCCAAGACTGTCTAGCCAAGGACTTTGACCATGTTGCACACCATAGGGATAGGATTCAAGAGGAGTTGGCATACATACGATAGTTCCTCAAGCAAATCAGAGAATTACAGACAACACGTAGTAGCAGGGGAACAAAATCATCAGTACCATAGACAAAGGAAAGGGTGGAAGAAGAAGAATGAGATCCAGTCCATCCAATACTGCAGCCGAACAAAACATTCCACATCACACCAAGCATGTTGCGCATGGATGAGATCGTGGGGCAAACAACCCTAAAGGATTTAAGCCAAATCCAACAGGTGTTGACACGAATCCCATCCAGGGTACTACACAAGTTGCAGGTTAGTGTAAACCATGAGGTACAATCCCGCGCACACAAAGACTTAGTCAAATTGCAAAATTAAACAGAAAAATGAGACACAGAAATAGTCTATGAGTAGGATAAGTTAGAGACCGAGAAGGAAAGGGATCGCATAAAATGATTGGAGCAGAAAGTGGTAGGAACTTATGAGAAGATTCCATAGGCCGCATGGAGAGATGAAATCATAGCAACAAAAAAAATTAATCAGATTGCGTAGGCAATGGATCAATATCAGAAGGAGATCGAGAATCTCTGGGAGCAACTAACACCAATCACACCACCAATGGTGAAGGAGAAAAGGAAGAAGGAAGCAACAATGCAGCTGCAGGAGATAGAGAAACAGGTCATCACAACAACTGACTTGTTTGATAAAGCAACACAGTTGTGGACTAAGTTAGAGGAGGATCAATAGGTCCAAAAGTGGGACATGGAAGAAGAAAGGATCAACACAACAATCCAAGACCTCAAGCAGAGGCAGAAGACATTGACGATCATATAACGCGTCAAAGGGGTGCAGGACATGAAGAAATTATAGGCAGAACTAACTACTGTGTAAACACATAAACAAAAGGGGTAGGCTCAAATGGAATCGTTGCAAGAGAGGGTAGCATAAGTCTTGGCATAAGCAGAGGAATCCAAGGCACATATAGCATAGACCTAGGCATAGTGTGTGGAATTGATCAGTGACAAAATTGTAGTCCAGATAGTGGACACACTCAAGGAGAAGACTGCGCAGGCGTAGACACAGGCAGCAAAGCTCAAGGAAAAGTTCTAGGCGATCACCAAGGAGATTGAGGAAGCATGCAAAGTTTAGGTGGCTTGGGATGAGCCACATGCAATATGTCAGTGTTGGGGGCTTGTTGGAGGCAGGCCAAGGTGGAAACCAAGGCGTTTTTGGGAAAGAAAGCATGCATGAGGAAAGCGACAACTGGAAGGAAGAATAGCATGCACACATGTGAGGGAAGACCTAACGATGATAGGGTTAGGGTTTTGGTAAGGTATTGTAAACGGCTGAAGAGACATAAATGTATAAATATAGATACTTAGGTATCATAAGGGGTTGGTTCGGAGATATACTTAGGTATCGTCGGGATTATTGTTGTTGTTGTTTTAGTTATGCATGAGTTTATGCGATATGTAATATGTTTCTGTACAATCTATTTTGTGTAAGCTGTTGAGCTAGAGAGGATGAAGGAGGGTAGATCTTGAGGGTTAGATCGCAGGCTGGAGAGCTTGGTGCATTCTAGTCCACCTCATATAGATCTTATCTGACCGTGAAGGGTTTTAAGCGCGCGACGTTGTAGATGCAAAAATACTATAATAAAAGAGATGAGAGCCAAAGCTTTGTGGATGTAGCCCAGGAGGGGGTGAACCACGGTAACATCTGTGTTATGTGATGAATGAATGCATATTTTTATTGTCTTCAACAATTATTATTATGTTGAATGAATGAGTTGTTATATTTCCTTCTTATCCATCGATAACAATATATTGTGTTTACAAGTTATGATAAATAGTTCAATATATAGCTCTCTTATCTTGTACTCAATCCTAGGCTGTAAACACCTGAGTCTTACAACCACCCATTAAAGGTATCTCGGGTGAGACTGCGCAACACATTCTATGTTGTGCTTCCTTCTGGTTTACCAGGAGGGCCGATAGTTTTAGGGGCTTTGTTGGAAACTCGAACAGACATGAACCCTGGGTCAATAAACTCAGACAATATAGAAGTGTAGTAACCAACAACGAACGATACCACTGCGGAAAATTGACCCTCAAATTTAAAGGTGGTGCTTCGAGTAGCACCAATCTTATTTTCCAAGTCAAAATTAAGACCTATTTGAAACTGTATCCTTGACCACTCGTACCATTGCAAATGAAACAATGTAAATCTACTCCTAAATTGGAAATGTAAAAAAAAAATGATACATCATTAAAAAAAAAATACATTAAAGAAAAAAAATGAAAAAAAATCTCCATCAACTAGACTTAAAAAATAAAAATAAAAAATAACATATTTAGAAAAAAAATCAGAACACAAATTTAAAAAATAAAAAATATAAAAATCACATTTTTTTTTTAAGTTTGAGAAAACATAAAAAAAACATTAAAAAAAATTTAAAGTTTGAAAAAAATAAAAATTTAAACGACATAAAAATCCCAATTGTTTTGATAAGGTCCTTAAAAAACCAACTTTCTTAAAATAAAAATTCATTTTTTTTTAAAGGTCCTTAAAAAACCTTAAAAAACCAACTTTTGTTTAAAATTTAACAAATAAAAAGAAAGTTTGCTTTTGCATCCATTAGACTTTGCCTCTGCATTACCAACTCTGGTATTCTAGCCTTCGGCCTCTTTATCATGGATGGAGGCTCCCTCACCTTCTTCCATTTCTTCAATACGC
>JZKD02S1672663.1:1314923-1344190 GCA_000966675.3 Picea glauca
CGTAGTAGCGTTTCTCGATAGTGGGGTTGATGGTTGACGACGTTACAATATGGTATCAGAGCCCAAGGTTTCAATGCTAAGCCTGGATGGGATGGATAAGTGGTCTTTGGACCTAAGGTTTCGAGTGGAAATGGTGTTCGAATCGAACCAATTTTGGACCTTATAATGTTTCTGAGTGCCAAAGGGTTACTTGGCCATGTTATGAAGCTCAAGAGGAGTAATGGTATAATAAAATTGTAGTCGGTGTGGTATTTGACCATGGAGAGAGAGAGCTCAACACTTGGAGTGTTGGAGTTGTAGGATCTATTTGGGAAAAAGGAAAGTCCTTTACGACCGTCAGATTCGGAAAAGGTGCAAGAGGGTTATCCTAGAAGCCTTTCGGAGTTCGACAGTCAGGAGAGGTGGAATGCGCTGATGCATAAAATTCCAATGGAGATCTACACCATAAATCATAGGAAAATATCTTGACCGTTAGATCTGTTTCCATAAAGAAAAAGGAAAATCACTTCAGAGGATTTCTAGTGTGGAGTGTGACAAACTCCCGAAGTCCCAAAGTAGATCGCAATCATCTATTGCGAAGGACACACGTCAAGAGATCATGTACTTCAGGTGGAAGTACTTCATGAGGAGGCAAGTGTTGTGAGTTTGAAACTCATGAAGTCCGAAGTGCCGAAGTCACTCATAGATGTTGATCGCGAAGGAGGACATACGTCGATAGATCATGAACTCTGGGAGAAAGTGCTCCAGGAAAAAGTGAGCGTAGAGGAGTTGAAACTCCCTAAGTCCGAATCTCTGAAGCCCAAAGTTTCGAAGTAAAAGGATAGACGTGGTGGGTCCAGATGACGTCACCTGGGGTGATGTGGACCTTTCTAGGCATACCATGTGCCATCGCCTTAGTTGGTGACGGTTTTACTATGTGGGCCCGGAGGATAGAGAAGCTGGAAGTTCGTAATTCGGGAGATCGAAAGGGAAGCAAGCAGGAAAGCTTCTGGAAACCGAAGTCCCGAAGCTCCGAAGTCTTGAAGTCTTGGAACTCAAACACCTGAGGTTCCATAGTGAGTGTCAGTCATTGGATGCTGGGTAGACATGGACTATTGATCCACTCTACTGTGCGAGTTCGGTAACTCAGAACTCTAAGAGAGTGTTGTGTTGTGCTTTGAAAATTTCCGAGGCCGAAGGCCCGAGTAAGCACTTATTGATCTAGTGCTTGGTCATGACCCATGGTCGCATGGGTTGGGGGACTGAGAGAAAGGGGCTAGTGCCCGAAAACTTAGTAGAGAAGATCTCTGAAAGAAGAAATCTGTGGGGATTCTTAATTGAACGACAATCACAGAGAATGAAAACTGAACGTTTTCTTGAATCAGATTTGTTTATGAATGTTGTGGGATTTGTTAAGGATTGATGTCCTGACAAATTCTGGTTGTCTACACATAGTGCCTGCAGAATTTTAACGAGTTCCATAACCGATTAGAGTTGACATTGAGTGTAAAGAAATGGAGGAGACACATAGTGCTTCCAGTTCAGAGAATAAATCTTAAGGTTATGGATCTTTATTTGGGAGTTGAAGGGTCGAACTCCAATGGGCATGGAGAAGAGATAGATAAGGAATGGAATATGATGAAAATCATTGAAAGATTGCATAAAGATGCCCAAACTCACCAAGAAGATAGAAAAAATCTCATGAAAGATAAGGAACAACAGGGAGAATTCAACTTAAAGTTGATGAAGAGTCTGGAGAGAATATAAAAGAAGTTGGACAAGGAGAGAGACTCGAGCAAAATAGGGAGTCACCGGACTTCTAAGGGAATAAGATCAAGGAGTGTTGGTAGACACCATCATCATTCCCAAGGTCTCTCCAAGAGGAGGGCACACAATAGTTCAAGCCCATTTTCTACCAGAAAGAATAGGAGATCTGGAGTGGATGAACTGAAGGGAGAAATGAAAAATATTAAGCCTCCTACATTTGATGGAGAACATAAGAAGGAGGAAGATGCTGAAACATGGTTACTTAGCATGAAGAAATATTTCCAACTACAGAATTATTCCTCTCATGCAGAAGGAAGAATTGTGATGTATCAACTTAAAGGAAAATCATCCATGTGGTGGGATCATCTTGTGCAGGTGAAACACATTAGAGAGAAAGATATCACTATGAAAGAATTCAAGAGGTATTTAGAGAAGAAATACTTTACTAAAAGATACTACGACGGAAAGATGAAAGAGTTCTTTGAACTCAAGATGCGCAGCATGACCATTGATGAATATGAACAAAGATTTTTGGAATTGCTGAAGTATGTCTCATTCATCAAAGATGAAACTGACAGATTCAAAGGTATCTAAGTGGGTTTCCACCTTCCATTGGTGACAAGATTTAGTATGATGATCCTAAGACTATGGAAGAAACTATAAGAAGAGAGAAATTCTTATGTGAACAACAAAGAGAAAATCCTACTTTTCAGAAGGATTGGGATGACCATAAGAATTTTAAGAAAGAGTAGAGGCAGAAGGGAAACAAACCTTATTTTTTCATAAACATCCCTCAAGGACAGCCACCAATTAGAGAGATGAGAATGGATGACATAGGGGAACAAAGGCCAAGGCAGATGCCCATTCAGTGTTGGGGATGTCAGAGGAACCACAAGTACATAGATTGTCCCCATAAAAATGGCAAAGTGAGAGCCATCCAGAATGTTCAACAAGATGAAACAGTGGAAGACATGGGAAGTAGAATACCAAGAATATACGTAGCCCTGGACAATAAGAAAGACGAATATCAGTCGCACATGATTGAAGTGGAAGGTATGATCAACAACCATGCCTTTACTATTTTAATTGATTCAGGGGCTAGTCATAGTTATATAGATCCTAGAGTGGTGGAAAGTTTGCAATTGTCGAGAAGAAAACATGAAAATCCCTGGTTAGTGTAGCTGGCTTTAGGAACCAAGAAGAAAGTCACTGAGTTAGTTAAGTCTTTTCCAGTGGACATGAATGGACTGAGCAGAAAGGTTGAATTGAACATTCTACCTTTAGGTTCTTATGAATGTATAGTTGGGATGGACTGGTTGGACCAACACCATGCCATCCTGGACTGTCGTAACGAAGAATTCACTTGTCTGGATGAGGAAAGAAATTGGAAAATAGTCCAAGGAATTCCCAGAGCTATTGCTATCAGAGAAATCTCAGCAATGCAACTGAAGAAGTGCTACAGAAAAGACTGTCAATTATTTGTAGCCCATGTGGAGTAAGCATCTAAGGATGAGGTCTCAAATATTGGAGATCATGCGGTACTAAAGGAGTTTGAAGATGTATTTCAGGAGGTACCCAGACTACCTCTGAAAAGAGATATTGACTTCTCTATAAACTTGATGCCTGGAGAAACTCCAGTGTCGAAAGATCCTTATAGAATGAGTATGCCAGAGTTGAAAGAGCTACAATTGCAGCTTGAATATATTTTGAAGAAGGGTTATATTCGCCCGAGTGTGTTACCTTGGGGTGCCCCAGTCCTGTTAGTGAAGAATAAGGACATGATGCTGAGATTGTGTATCGATTTCGGACAATTGAACAAAGTAACTATTAAGAAAAAATATCCTCTGTCAAGGATTGATAACCTCTTCGATCAGTTGAAGGATGTGAAGATATTTTCAAAGATATATGTCAGGTCGAGATATCACCAGGTAAGGATAAAGGATGAAGACATCAACAAGACCGCCTTTAGAACAAGGTATGGTCATTACGAGTTCACAATGATGTCGTTTGGGCTATCAAACACACCCACTATTTTTATGTTCCTGATGAATGGTGTATTCAAGGACTATCTAGACAAGTTTGTCATAGTCTTCCTGGATGATATTATGGTGTATTCCAAGTTGGAGGAAGAGGATGAGAAACATCTGAGGATGGTGTTGCAGGTGCTAAGAGAGCACCAACTGTATTCCAAATTGAGCAAGTGCTCGTTTTATTAGGAGTAGTTCCATTACTTGGGGCATATTATTTCGAAGGATGGGATAGCTGGAGATCCTAAGAATATTGAGGCCATTATAGAATGGTCAATGCCAAAGAATGTGACAGAAGTCAGATACTTTATGGGTCTATCTGGTTATTACAAAAGTTTTATCATAGGGTTCTTGAGGATAGCTCACCCTATCACTTCCTTGCAAAGGAAGGATAAGAAATTTCAGTGGACAGAGGAATGTGAGAAAATATTCTAGAAATTGAAGCAACTATTAACCAGAGCTCCAATCCTGAGGATTGCAGATCCGAATGAAGATTTTGTGGTGTGCACAAATGCATGCAAAGAAGGACTGGGAGGCATCCTTAGTCAGAATGGATTTGTAATATGTTATGAATCTAGGAAGTTGAAAGAGCACAAAAAGAACTAGGCAACTCATGATTTAGAGTTGGAAGCTATCGTTCACGCTCTAAAGAAATGGAGGCATTATCTCATGGGAAAGAGGTTTGAGCTAAGGATAGACCATAATAGTCTAAAGTATTTGTTTGATTAGCCAACCTTGAATGCTAGGCATAGTAGGTGGTTGGAGTTTCTTTATGAATATGACTTTGATATCAAGCATATCAAAGGAAAAGAGAACAAAGTGGTTGATGCACTTAGCATGAGAGTGCATGAATTGCATGCTACAACCATTAGCATGTACCAAAATGATATTAAAGACCAAATTTCGGAGGCTGCAAATGCAGATTTGCAGTATAGGGATTTGGTAGAGAAGCTACAACAAGGTAAGATGCTGCAAGGAGTGGAAAATTATAAATTGGAAACTTATAGAACACTTCTGTACAAGAACAAAATTTATATACCTAATGTCCAGGACTTGAAACTTATGATTTTGAATGAAATGAATTATGTGCCTTATGATGGGAACCTTGGATACCAGAATACCATGGAAGCAGTCAAAAGCCATTACTTTTGGCCAGGTATGAAGAAAGAGATTGCATAATACATCGCTATATGTATGGAGTGTCAGAAGGTTAAATCTGAGCATAGACACCCAACAGGGTTGCTACAACCTTTACCCATTCCTGAGTGGAAATGGGCGGTAGTGACAATGGATTTCATCACATGATTTCCTAGGACAGGCAAGAAGCATGACTCAATCATGGTGGTGGTGGAAAAGCTTATGAAATCTACCCACTTCATTCAGTTAAATAATATTCACAAGGCATCGGATGTTGCCAACATCTTTATGAAGGAAGTGGAACGATTGCACGGAATTCCCAAGACAATTGTGTTTGATAGAGACTCGAAATTTACCTCAAATTTATGGAAAGGGTTATTCAAGGGGTTTGGAACAAATATGAACTTTAGCATAGCCTATCATCCTGAGTCTGATGGGCAGACAAAGCGGGTGAATTGAGTGATAGAAGACATACTAAGGATGTATGTGATGGACAAACCATATAAATGGGAAGACTACCTACACTTGGTATAATTCGCCTACAATAATGGGTATCAAGCATCATTGAAGATGAGCCCATTTGAATCACTTTATGGAAGAAAGTGAAATACTCTAGTAAGCTGGGATAATCCAGCTGATAGGGCAGTAGTTGGGCCAGAGTTGCTCAAGGAAATGGAAGAACATATGCTAAAAATTAAGCAGAATTTGAAAGTTTCCCAAGACAGGAAGAAAAGTTATGCTGATAAAAACAGAACCCATATAGATTTTAAGAAGGGCGATCATGTTTTCCTGAAAGTGAAAGCCAATAGAAGTTCCCTAAAGTTGGGAAATTGTGCCAAGTTGGCAGCCAGATTTTGTGGGCCATTTGAAATCCTAGAAAAGATTGGGCCAATTGCATATATGCTTGCATTACCTACATCCATGACTGTACATAATGTGTTTCATGTTTCATTGCTTAAGAAATATATAGCTGATGCTAATCATGTTATTGATTGGAATGTGATTCAGGTGGAGCAAGAAGGTGTCTTGCAAGTGAATCATGTGCGCATATTGGACTGGAAAAGAAAACAACTCTGTAATCGATCCATAAGGATTTTAAAGGTATAGTGGACTTGGTATGGTCCTAAGGACACGACATGGGAACATGGGGATGCTATGCGAGCATAATACCCACATCTTTTTTAAGATTTTGAAAATCTTATTGTTGATGTGTAAAAGTTGCATTGAGGACAGTGCAAAAATAAGGGGAGGGGATTGTAATACCCCAAGGATGTGCCCCAGTTATATTATGAATTATAATATGTTTGTGAATTGTAATCATGTTTTGTAGGGTGGAGAGCAAAGTATTGATAAGCTGGTGAAATTATGTGTTTACTAGGCCAGAGAGCCTAAGTGTTAAAGGCCAGGAGTCTGATTTTGTATATGTAATTATGAAGAACATTAATAAAGATTAAACATCATTGCGTGCAGACTGACCACGAAGAAAGAGTGATGTGGGAATAAGCTTCCACTAGGTGGGTAAGGGAAAAGGGGCTGAAAGGTTGGAAAGATGGGCTAAGCTTAGGGGCTTAAGTCCTTGAGAATAATAATTTATTATTATTCCAAAGATGTGTGAAAGACATGTTTTTTTATCCAAAGTCATGGGAGAGGCAACACATGCATCTCCAACGTGTGCAAAAATGGAATGCATGCAGCTCCAGGAAGACAACTGTCGACCTGGGCTCATGCAGTTAAAAGATGAACCATCAGCTGAGTTGGGGGTTTTTTCTGCTAGTTTTCCCGATCCTCCATCCAAAACCGTGAGACCTCTGTGATCAACCTCTGCTTAATTTTCTTGTCACGCATACTGAAAATGAGAACCGTGAAGCCGATCGATGTACTTCCATGAATCTCATGGCCTCTGTATTCGGCCTTTGCAATATTCACGCAGGCACCTGAAAACAGAAATCTGTGAACCGTTCTATGTCTTCTGAGGAACTCGACACTTGAGTAATCACCTTAGTTATGTCGTGTTTTAGCATGGGCTATTTCCACATGTAGTGTCATACCCATCTGTTGTTGCTACTGTGATCCCTGTGTGAATGAGTGTTGAACCGTTGTTGTTGTCCTCACCTGGATGGAGTTGATTTGAGGAGTGTGCTGAAGAAGTGAGTTGTCAGGCCCGTGGTATAAGAGGAAGGTTGTCAGGCCTGTGAGCATCTCTCTCCAGGTGAGAGAGTTTGTTGGGAAGTGGTTTTCTCCCAGAGAGAGTCCAACACCAACTACGGATCTCTGAGAATTCCTGATCCGGCCTGTTGCCGAGACTCAGAGAGGTAGGTGAAGCACCGATGGACTCTACTTGTGAAGGTGTATACTCCCGGGTGGAACAGGCATGTGGGAAATGAGAGTCCATGAGTAGTGGGCATAAGAAGGCTCCTGGAGAGAATCCTTCCAGTTGCATTGTATAGTTTTCTTGTAACCTTAGCCTAGTCTAGGATTCCCTTCCCTTGGGTGGAGCTTAGTCCCAGCTCAGGGGTGACCCACTGTTGAGCATGATGAGCAGTGTGGTCTAAGGCTCGGAGGTTTGTGGAAGGTCTGCACATAGTTGGTGGAGTTACTACAGTTTCAAAGATAAGTATCATTATGTGTTTAATTTCAATTAAAATGCATGTTTGTGATGCTTGTAATATTATCATGTATTCCATTGCAAGTGGAATTATTGTTAATTATATTTAAGTCTATATGATGGTAGTAACTCTATGTTAAATGTGTTAATTTGATTTAATATGCATGTTATATATATAAGTATGAGAATGTTTTGCGTAGTAGCGTTGCCCGACAGTGGGGTTGATGGGCGGGGATGTTACACTTCATGGAAGAAATATTTGTTAGCTATTTGAACACAGTGGGTAGACCTAGGGTTCAAGATTAATTTACCAACAAAACCCTAAAGATACCATCTGTTGTTGGGGAAAAACACCCTACGGACTAGCAAATAGAGTTCAGACTTTGCATGCAGATATGATCGAATATAAATTACTTTCTACCTTCATCCCTAGATTTAAATCCCCTTTTCTTAGTAAATGCATGGAAAGATCAACATACCTCATTACCAGTGTTTGACGTCGATCCTCCATTATGCTTGATTACTTGTTCGCAATGCTCCTTCCAAAGATGACCTGCATTCAAGACGAGCAATAACTATGCATGCATACTACTTGTATACTAACGGGTTAGAAATCAAACATATACTAATCAAACCATAAAAAGTTCATGAATTGGGCCGGGAATTTTTTTTTCTTTATTACTTAAAATGAGTCAACTTGCAAAAGTTGAGACTGACCACTACTCCTTGAACCTAATCCTGGGCTCCTCTTCTTCTATCCTTCAACTTCTTTTCTTTAAATCTCCTTTGGCATTAGGAAAGGCTAAAGGGTTGGGACAATGGAATACGTAAATGGGCAGAGTTTCTTTGCTATATTTTTCTTTTTCTAAATGGTACCCATACCCCTTCTTTTATAGGCTAGAAGGAGCTAGGTATTTGGACGAACCCTCGACCATGCATGGCTAGGAGTTTCAGTTAACTCAACCATAGCCTTTTGTTCCATCGACAACTTTCCTTTTTTCATGCTTTTGTTGGTCCACACGGGTTGTTTTAGGTCAACCAACGTGTACACGTGTGCAGTAATGAGTTAGGGCGCGTGGGCCTTTATTCAAGAGGATTTTCAAAGAGTTGTTCAACAGTGTTTTGGCAAAGAAGGGATATGAGTTGGCCTGATGCCAGGTAAGCATGTGTGGTGCAATTTAGGGTTATAACAGATGCCCCCTAATGTGCGAGGCCAGAAGAGCATCTGATGGTCGAAATACATTACCAATCTTTACCGATGTGCCAAACGATTGAGCCCAAGGATCAAGAACTGAGAGGTGCTATCTGCAAAATAAAAAATGTCTCACCAAGGCGGGCATACCCATGCTCGGGATAAAAATAGAACCATGAATACCAATCAAATACACTGTAGATCCATGTCAAATAACTATAAAGATTAGCCGCGAATAATACAGAGAAGAGCTACATCTCGAAATCAGAAAGATATACATATAGAGTATCCATCTTCCAGAAGCTGATTCAGCCTGATGGCTGGAGATAAGATCTTCAGAGCTCGAGCAACAACTTCAAAATATTCCAAAACTCAAGTAGGAGTGTAATATGAGTGTATGACTGCACTACCCAGAGGTCTTCAATGGCTCGTCGGTCATGGACTTGATAATCTTGATGATCGAACTGAAGGCTTCAGTGATTTCGAACAAGGACTTGATTGGACGTTTAGGATGGCCGGGTATGCGGACAAGAGACATATTGCAGAGGGGCCAACTCAGGCTTAGTGACAAACTTCCCTTGGACGATAGCACGACAAGTGATGAGACTTAGGCAGCATGTATGTTAATCATAAGTCTACGAAGCAGGAGGCAACGCAAACTCTCCATATGTTTGGAAGAATAACCAAATGGTGGAGGACACAACTCTATATAGCGAGAAAATCTTCCTAAGGTCGTACTACATCCCATAGTCTGATGAACAAATGAACATATGTGCTTTATCCAAGGGCGACTCATTATGCTGCCAATAAAGAAAATACTTTTCCCTTCTTCTTTTTGGGGTATATTTGATTTTTTTGTTCTTTTCGATAATTTTGGAAAAAGAATAAAGGAATATTACGTTACAATGGAGGAATGAGTATTGCAAACATACAAGCTCAAGGCACAAGGACAAGACTGATGTTCTAGTAAAATGATACTCGGGAAAAATTCTCCGGTGGCCAAAGGTGTTAAAATGCAGAAGCAAATTGTCGCAAGGCTGGTGGATAAGGTATGCAAATGCGGTTGATAAAACACACAATGGTAACGTCCTTCGATATAATTTTAATGAGCCCAGAGAAGGTAAGCTCGGTGGTTTTTCATATTTAGAGAGTCTGAAAAAACATAAAAGGAGACTCCATTGGGGTACCTTTCTCGAAGATAGTCTATTCGGTTCGAAAAAAGGGTAAACTAGCACCGATTAGACGTCGATTCACAACCATTTTAACAAGTGTGACAAGGACAAGATCACTCGGCCATTTTTTCACTTTTAAGGAGTCTGAAAAAATCTTAACTATGGACTCCGTCAGGAATATTCTTCTCGACTAATTTAACAAGTGTGAAAGAATAAGGTCACTCGACGATCTTTTCAATTTTAGGGAGTTTGAAAAGAGCTTAACTATGGACTCCGTGGGGGTTTCTTTTTCGTAAGTTTAGTCCCTCGGGCTCGAAAAAGGGATAAAATTATACCTGAGAGTACTCTTCTAAAGAACGAACGTTCCATAGAGTATACCTTTGTTCGTACAGTTGACCGTACGGACCGAAAAAGGGGTAAACTACCGCCGGACAGACATGACTTCAAAAATCAGTTTAATGAGCATGAAAGGCCACAAGATCGCTCGACAATATTTTCATGTTTAGAGGGTCTGAAAATGGCTTAAAAGAAGACCGTTATTTTTTGGGAGTCCTGAGGGTGAGATCAAGAGTGAATAAGAATCATGCAAATGAGGCTCAAACTCATATTTAGGAAAGACTATAAGGACTCTCGAGCCTATAAAGTTTTAGAGATGGCATGGACACCATAATGCAACCAGGACCTACCTAGGGCATCCATGTTTTGGTAAGCTCTACCACCAAGTTGCGACACTTCTAAAGAAGATATGATGGTTCCATGTCACAACCTGATGGGATTGATCCTATGGCAGAGGAAAAAGTCAACGAGAGACAAAAGTCGGGTTAGTAACCTAACCTATATGCACAAGTTGATTCGTGGAAAAAATTTCATGGACCATCAAAATTTTCTCAAAACTCAAAAAAAGTGTCCCAATGCCTGATCAAATCTCTCCCATATAACTCTTGAATCACTCGAAATGGTTTTTGGTATAAAGAAATTGATAAGGGAGGCCAAAAAAGTGACAAAAAGAGGCCAAAAAGTCTATAAATAGAAGTTGGCAGCTCATTATCACCATTGCTGATTATAAAATTGACTCTAGAGCCAAAGACCCCCTTTGCTAAAAACGGTGATTCTAGGAGCTACAGTGGACGAAACAAACTTCTGCTTGGACCAAGTAAGTACAAAATCCCCTATCTAGCTATTCAATTCTTCAATTTTGCATTTTCTTTCATTTTTTGGGTGAGCATTGACCTTTAAAAAGGTCGGCCCTAGGTACACGCCGATTGTCTCTGGGCAGGCCGCATGTACACGCGAGCAGAGTAAAGGATGCCCACGTGTACACACGACTGTCACCTCTACATCTCGCGTGGACCCCCCTTTTGTAGCAAAAAAAAGAACTAAAGGGAAAGTACTGACCCTCCTGAACTTTGGTGTGTTAGTAGGATGTATGTCCAGTGGAGGGAAAGGGAGAATGAAGCAATCAGTGAGTTGGTTGCGAGAGATCCGAATGTTGTGGCGGTGTTGATGCAATGTGGTTTACTGAAGTTCTTCCTGTGTCCATTTATGAAAGCACAACCAAGGCTACTGAATGCCTTGATTGACTATTGGCACCCTGATGTAGAGGCCTTCATGCTAGAGGGGCAATCACTGGTTCCCACCACCGAGGATATCTACTTTTTGACTAGCCTCTCAAAGAGAGGGGAACTAGTCAACTTCAGGACGTTTCCTGCGGGACCGCATAACATAGAGGCACTGATAGCCGAGCACTGTGAGGCTGGGACTAACCATGTGAGCTCCCAGGTGCCCATCAGTAAGATCACTAACCTATCACTATAGGTGATATTATTACTGATTGGGCAGATTACCGGTTTAGCAGCCTTGCATCAGGCATCTCGCGCACAGATGAACTATGCTATTCAGTGCTTGAATGCATAGATTTTTGACTGGAGTACCACACTACTGGAGTGTATGAAGAGGAAATTGACATATTTCCGACAGCGGACACAGAGGAACTTTGGGTTCGGGATGATTTTGTGTTCATTCTTCTTTGAGAGAGTTCCGAGCTTTAGTCCTTGGGAAGTGGTATGAGGACATCAGGCTTCTTTCCCTGCAGTGTGTAGATGGGCAGTATTACTACTGCGACAGGGTGGTGGAAGGACCAATGAGTCCTTCGATGATGAATTCTTTGCGTGGCTATCACGACAGATCCCTATGATCGAGGATTACCCATAAGCAGGGATAGATTTTTCTAGAGATCTTGAAATACCCGTGCCTCCTGGTGAGGAGCGAGGGGAGATGGGTAAGTCTCCACCTTTGTAGTTTTTTTTTGTTTGAATATGTAATTTTTATGTTGTTTTTGTTATATATATCATTTTTTTGTATGCCGGAGTATTTGACGGGTATACGTTTGTTACATGCAGATATGGGACCCATGCGACTTGCTGATTATGCACGGAACAGGCATCGTCCTCAGCCAGAAGCCGTAGCTGCCACCGCTGGGGGAGCAACAGTAGCAGGGAACCTCCCAGCAGAGGAGGCTGAGAAGGTCCTTAGATGAGTTGAGCGGAACTTCACTGCACTCACTCGTACAGTCCTGATGGCAGATATAAAGGACCTGTCACCATCCATGCAGCCTCATGTAGTGGGAGCACCTCGGACGTGGGTCCGATTGTTTAGGCATTTAGCCCATGCTGTGGACTATTATAATAGGGCCCATAGGCCCTGAACCTATTTAGACTTTTTACGTGCCACGAGCACTTACTTGTATATATTTTTTGAGGGCATAAGCCCCGTGACTCGTTATTAGTCCCATTTTTTAGGTGCTTGCATCCATGTATGTACTTTGGTTATTTTATGATGTTATATATGGTTTTTTGATCTTTTGTTTCTTATGGATCACGTGTGAAAAAATGTATTTACATGCTTATGTCAATGTTCTTTCATATGTGTGCAAGATGCCAATCTAAAATTTGATTAGCTAGAGTATCTGTAATTTGGTTTAATCTCCTAGGAACATGAAAATATGTAATATAATCAAAGTTTCGTTCTAAGAGATGTACCCTAAGGAATCGTCGGTGTAAAGTTGGATCATGAACCCGATATACTCTGTTTAGCTATGACACAACCAATTGAGCATCGAGATATACCCAGAGATGAGAGATACCCAATGACAGGGCATCACGAAGCAACTCAATAACTGCACTATACTCGGCAACATTATTTGTGGTGTCACCTAAGCATATACCTCTGGAAGATAACAATTGGCCCTGAGGTGTAAAGATTACCCAGGCTGCGGAGGCGAGCCTCTGAGTGTGTCGACTAGCACCGTCTACATACCCAACAAACACCTCTGAATCACTTGACATCTGCCATATTGACGAAAGATAACATCAATGACACGTCCATAACACTTAAAATAAACTAAAAAGTAATAGTACAAAGACTATACATATGTTATAAAAAGTTACCCATAGTGACCTGCCTATGAGTAATACTTCTTGAGGTAGAGCCCATTTCTAGGCTCCGCCAAAGCATTCCCTTCAAAATCAACCAAACGATAAGCACCCTTTTTTAAAACCTCTTTTATGATGAAGGGTTCAAACCACATGGGTTTGAATTTTCCTACCCCCAGGGGGTCCTTATCTTGGTCATAAACCAGGACAAGGTCGCCTTCAGAGAAAATTCGAGGACGAATGGACCTATCATACTGACACTTGACCTTATGTTTTTGAGCCTCGTTGGCCAGGGCCACATCACGATGTTGCTCATTGAGTTGCTCAAGGTGTACTAACCATTATTCAAGTGGAGAAGTGTCTGGCAATAATTGTACTGCCAATTTTAGAGATGGGATCTGACATTCGATGGGAAAGACTGCCTCCAACCCGTAAATGAGTTGAAAAGATGAGAAACCGATTGCAGTCTTAACAGATGTTCGGTAATCCCATAATGCCGAATATAACATCAAATGCCAATTTGACTTGGCTGAGTTGATAGTTCACTGTAGAATAGTCTTAAGATTTTTGTTTACAGCCTCTACCTTCCCATTGTCTTGGGGGTAGTAAGGTGATGAATGTTGTTGCCGTAACCCAAGCTTTGATGTTAATTCGGTCATCATTTGGTTTTGAAAGTGACTGCCATGGTCAGTGACAATCTCTCTCGGGACGTCGAACCTTGCTATGATCTGATTGAATAAGAAGAGAGCTGCAGTCTCTCCATCATCTTTAAATGTTGGTATAGCTTTGACCCACTTAGTGAAGTAGTCGACAACTACGATGATATAGTGGTGCCCCCTTGCTGACGGGGGGTTGCAAGTAGTGTAATCAATCCCCCACTTGGTGAAGGGACCAACTGTTATTATAGGAAACATAGGAGCGGGATGCACCCTCATCTTCCAAGAGAAGACTTGGCACGGATGGCACTTGACCGATTCTATACAATCTTTGATAAGTGTCGACTAGAACTAACCTACTCGTAAAATCTTTTGGGTTGTTTCTAGCCTAGAAAAATGACCGCCACAAGCTCTAGTATGGAAATCGTTGATAACAATGATTGCCTCCTCATGTGTGAGACATCGAAGTAAGATGAAATCTACACCTCTCCGATACAACGTATCATTGAGTATGAGATAATTCTTAGCCTGATGGCGTATATGTCGACACTCATCACGAGAAGCAGAGGTGGGGCACTTCAAAGTCTGGAGATAGATAAGTATATCTCCGTACCAGGGATCTAAATATGTGAAAAAAAACATATCTCCCCGGATAGGGGATTCTTCAGGCACAACGTCACCTTACTCAATCGAAAGTTCTGAAATAAGCTTTGCGAAGACCATTGACTTTTTGGACTTTGCTGAAACGAAATCTAAGTCAAATTCTTGGAGGATGACTATCCATCTACTGATTTTTCCACCTATAACCCGTCGTGTCAACATGTATTGGAATGGATTCACGACAACAATGACGGTGGTCTTGAGAAACAGAACATAATGACGAAACTGTTGAACAACATGAACTGCTGCCAACACAAGTTTTTCAATATGAGAATAATTGAGTTCCGATCCTACGATGCCTCAACTCAGGTAATAGATCACGTATTATGAGAATGAATCATCTTCCTGAACTAAAACCATGCCAATGGTTGACTCTGCGGTAGCCAGATATAATAAGAAATCTTTGTGATAGTTAGGTGGTCATAGCAGAGGTGCAGTTGTGAGGGCATGTTTTAATGCTTCGAAAGAGTATTGAGTGGCTTCGTTCCAGAAAAAGGCAACATCTTTCTTCAGTAAACGCATAAAGCCGTTGGTGATTTCATCATAGTTGGCGATGAAGCGTCATAAGAAGTTCGCCTTGCCTTTTAGACTCTAAAGTTGTGGGATTGTGCGTGGGGGGGGAAACTGGATTATTGCCTCCACCTTGAGAGGATTGACCATGATCCATGTTGTTGATACAATGAAACCTAGGAAATGTCCCGAGGTTATGTAGAAGCTGCACTTGTTTGGATTCAAGCGAATCCTAAAGTAGCGACAACGTTTGAAGATTAGTCTAAGGTGTGTAGGATGATCCGTTCTCTTGCGAGATCATGATGCTAAATCATCTAGATAGGCCTCAACTATATGCTTGAGATCATGAAAAGAAAAATACATGGCCTGCTGGAAGGTAGCACCAGAATTTTTAAGACCAAAAAACATCTTACGATATGTGAATGTACCCCACGGACAAATGAATGTCGTTTTGTGTTGGTCTTCGGGTTTGATTTGGATTTGATTATATCCTGAAAAACTGTCCATGAAAGAAAAGGCTTCACAACCAGCACATTCATCAATGATCTGGTCGATTAACAGTGTTGGAAAATTATCTTTGGGACATGCCTTGTTCAAATCATGGAAATCGGTACATACACGAATCGTGCCTTGTTTTTTATTGACCGGCATATGATTCGATACCCATTGAGTCAAATGGATAGGATAGATAAAACCTGCCTTTAGCAATTTCTCAACCTCAATCTTGATGGCTGCTGCTTTCTTGGGATTAACTGGACGAAGTTTCTGTCGAACAGGCTTGGCATCAGGATATGTTGTGATTTCATGTTCAACTATTTTTGGATCGATACCTGACATTTCCTCATAAGACTAGGCAAAAACGTCGCGGAATTATTTGAAAAGATTCGTGTAGATTTGGATCTCTTCGGGGGAGCAATCTGCTCTGACAAAGACGTTCTCCACAATGCCAGGTTTTTAGGAGATGTTGATTGGTATAGTTTCAACGATAGTTGCCATATTTCCCTCAGCATAAATTTCATGTGTAGCTAGGAGGTTAATAGGGCACGGCTGATCTCTCGTCATGGTCATGGTGAATTCTCCTTCTTCAATTCAGCTTAACTCTGGGAGAAAATATGATCTTTGATGAAGATCTTCCCAAGATTTGTCTGGACTAGTCATTGCTTTGATTACTGCTTCATCAGAAGGAAAGACTAAGTCTAACGAATCAACGTTAGTGAGAGAACCCTGAACCCAAATAGGCTCTAGAAGTGGATCTAACTCTTGTACAGGAGTCAGATCAATGTTAGCTGAAGCTTGCTGGACTAAAGAGTACACTACTTCGGCGACAGACAAGGGCATGAACATGCCAGGGTGCCCTGTCTCATCCATCGTGGATAATGGGGAAGGAAGATCCATGGATCCTCGAAGTGAGCCATGCAGAACGACGAAACTTGAAAAATCTCAACCTTATGGTGATTAGATATAAATTTGATATCGCCCTGCGGAGCTGGGTAATCGAAGGTACCCATCAAAGATGGGCACAAACCAACTCCTACATTGACGACACCTGGTTGAGTATTATCAATCATCGAGACCGTGGATGCCCCCAAAATTGGGTCAGGTATGGAGAAAGACAATTGATCGATGGTCACTATCTGGCCCTCATGTGGAAACAACAAGACCCGGAAAACTGTAGCAACCATAACTTGCATAGCATAAGTCCAACTTCGTCCTAACAAGAGGTTATAGTCGAGGGGAGCATCGACTACCTCTACTTCGACACACATGGTCTTCCCTCCTAACTACATAGGGAAAGAAGGAATGATGCCATGTGGTCAGAATGAATGACCATCGAAAGAAGTGAGGAGAGTAGGTGATGGAGACAAAACAGGATGGCTAATGGCCTTCCAACATGCCAATGACATAACGCATGTCGAGGCTCCCTCGTCGACCACCGTGCAGAAGATATTCCATGTAAAATTTTTCATGGGGAAAGACACTACTATCTGAAACGCTATGTGGTAAGGCAGACAAGGTTTTAAGTCGGTTGTATCTAACATGATAGTATCCATATTACGAGTCTCAGTAGATCCAAAAGAGGTTAACAAACATTTCCTCTGAGAAGGGCAACTTTGGAGGACCTCCAAAGCAGACATCGCACAAGGGGTTTGCGATAAATCTTCCACCACAGAGTAGTTCTAGGCGGCCCTTGCATTTGGGTTATGAGAAGCCTTTTTAAATGCACCTTTTGGAATGCGTGTCATTGTTTCTCCCAACATCTTCTCAATCTGTAGAGGAAGAGATGGGAGGTCAACTTCTTTGCCCTTCTCATAAGCGCTTGGTTTATTATAATCGTGCGCTCTATTCGATATGAAAACATCACCCCTAACCATATATATGTTCGCGGACGAGGGATTGTTCAGAGGTGGGCAGTTTTCCTGGCTGCCCCCTTCTGTACTTGCAGAGGCTTGAGTTAGATTTTGCCGATGTTGAAATGGATTTGTCAACACCGCCTGTTGTTGCTGCGTGACAAATTTTTGGGCCTCTGCAAGTCAAGGACATAGATGGGTCGGGTGGTCTTCCGCGCACAAATTGCAAGGATACCTCACCTTCCATTTTTTAGTGTTGTCCCGCTAGCATTATAATTAGGTTTTTTATCCCCCTTACCCTTCTTTCGTTGTTTTTTCTTCCCTTCAGGCTGCTGGGGGGCCTTTGGGTTAGTCAATTGCACTGTGTGTACCTCCGATGTTTAGGTAGGGGGAGCAGCCAAAGCAGTAGTTTGGATGGCCGATGTGTGTTGTATGGATAACTGTTGCAACTTCTTTGTCAATTGCTTAGCGGGCTTGGTTTGTGTTGAACCGACAATACCATCGGCATGCGGTCCAACTCTCTGTCTAGTTTTATCTAGTATTGAACGTGGTGCATCTGGAAAGATGTTGTATAATAAACCGAACTGAGAATAGATGAGCTCAAACTATTGAGCCCTCATGATGGCGTCTTCTTCAGAGAAAAATTTGGATGTCGTGACATCTTTGGATAACTATGGGACCAAAGACTTAAGGAACCACTCTAGCAGGAATGTTGGTGGCACTGGTACCTTGATTAAACTCTTTCAGCGTCTCCATTCTCATATGTGATCAGATATATGGTCCACTGTTTTCTGTTCAAAATTAGTGAGCATCTCTGTGCCAGCATCGTATCTCACAGGTAACTGGAAATGGTTAAGGAAATCCATCACCAGTTCGCCAAAAGAAGAGTATCTCGAGCGATCAAGCTCGATGTACCATTTCAAGACACTCCCAATGAGAGTACGTTGAAACAATCACAATTGTATGGAGTCATCTTTCAATGAGTTAGATGAGCGCCAAAGATGAAAGGTAGTCACATAATCTCCTGGATCTTCATTAGGCTTGGCTTCGAACTTTGGAATGTCCGAAGGCAACTTCGTCGGCATAGGAGGCCAATGCGGATCGTGACAAATAGGGTCATTCAACAACCTTGTCAAATCTGGCAAGTGTAAAGTTGCCAGGAATGGTAGTTTGGGTTGCTGCTGATAACCTGGGAAAAAGGGTCCTGGAGTTTGACTGGCACTAGGTTGCCAGGAAAAGTTTGGCTGCTGGCCTAGATTATAGTAGAAACCATGGCCCTGGCTAGTGTAAGGATTTTGCATCTGTGGAGACATCATCGATTGATTTCCCAAATAGGACATGGATTGTTGGGCATGCATTATATTCGAAGGACTTTGGGAAGGATTATCCCATGCTAGTCCCATGGGGATAGGCATAGTAGTTTGTCTGGGGTTCCATTGATTGTGGAAAGAATTACCCTAGATCGACATTTCGGAGGAGGGAACGGATCCTTGCCTTGAATTCTAAGGTCCTGCTAGGTTTTCCCCCTGTGCAGGAATAGTACCCTGTACAGGATTAGATTGTCCAAAAATGGGGTTTCCCCCAGTTGGGAAAGCGGCTGATGAGAAGGTGTTGTTACCAAACGTTCCATTCCAAGAAAATGGTGTCGAACCTACCGACATACCGACATAAACTATTGTGTGTAGGTTACCCGACGGATTGTTGATGCGAACCACCGAGTGAAGGGGACGAAGGAGGGATATGACCTCCTGTGTAAGGAAAAGCGTTAAAAGGGATAGGAGTGCCCCCCACGTGACCTTGCAGAGGAGCACTAGAGCTCCCTGCCCCCAGACCCAAAGTCTGTAAGGTGGAGTAGGAAAGTACAGGACTTGTAGCCGAACTAGGCATACTGTATGAGAACGGAGGGCTTGTCGCACTAGGTGTAAAAGGGGTTGTGGCCACCGCCAAAGATGGGTTTGGACCACTATGCGAAGTAGTTGCGGTTGAGACCATGGTGGCTCGGATCGACAATGATAGGTTAGGAGATGACTCTCATGTGGTGACAACCGTGGTTGGAACTGGCGAATTCCCAGAAGAAGTAACAACATTTGTTTCCATTGTTGTGTGTGACATTGTCTGGCGCTCGTGAAATTGAATTGGTACAATAAAAGGTGCCAAGAGATCAGTGGTTGGGATTTCAACTGAGCCAAGAGTGGTTTCTTCAAGGTCCAAAACAGTCTATTCCTCTGGGGGTTGTTCGAGCACAATGGTTTGTAACCCGGTCGCTTCAAAAGACCCTTGTTGGTCTAGCTTCTGCCTTAATGGTGGTGGGGGTGGCTCTAGTGTAACCGGCGGTAGGACAAGAAGCCTTCATGACTGGCAGAGCTCAGGATCCTCCATTGTGTGAGAATATCCAAGACACTCTAAGGTATTCTAAATGCTTAAAAGTAACACACACTAAGAAAAAAGTCCCTAGAAGATAAGACAAGCAAACACTAAATTAATTGGAAGAACAGTTACAACAACGAACACTAGAGAAACTTACCGGTGCAAGTGCAACTCGAACACGGAAGCACCCTCTGGGTATACTATGCAAAGCATGGCCCGATGTCTGTCCTAGGTACTGTGGTATACCCCCGCAGTCACCTATGTATGTCCCTAACAAAGATTGGCAACTAGGTTGCCAGCACGCGAACAGTCACCAGGCGGGTACAGTCGAAAGTCGGGTAAACCACAATGAGCAGGGTATCGAGCCTGAAAACTGTCAAGGGTATCGAGAGAAAATGGTCTGAAAGACAACTGAGGACCTCGAATAGATTCGAGACCCACAAATCCCCGTGGAAAATGCAAACGACAAAATCCCAAAACAAGCCCTCTATTTGTGTTCTCCACTACGATTGTTCTGGCTTTGGAGGGGTTATCTCCGCTACCTTTCCGCACACGACCTTGTGTTTATCCCCTGTGTTAGAGGGGGGTCCTGGATAAATTCCATGAAACTAGACTTAGACACTCCCTATCTTAGACTCCAATGTTTGATTTAAAATGGCCTTTAAGAGTTTCTTCTCCAACCTAATCCAAGGCCCTGGTCCTGAACTAGTTTGTGAACCCTACAAACATAAAATTATAGTAGATTTTAAATATAGCATTACTTTTATAGCTTTGTCTTACGTCAAGGGTTATGAGGGTGAAACTGATTATGTGTCAAAGACGAAAGCAAAAAATGAATAAAAAAGCTGGAAACAAAACTTTTACTGAATGCAAAATTTCAACAACTTTTCAAAAGAAAGATTTTTTTTTAACTTTTCTAAGATTTTGAACAACAAACTCAAAGGAATTTCACTCACCTACGAGCTACTTATGACCTAAGTGAACTGCAAAAACTTATGAAATGAAATACTTTTCCCTAGCTAATGATGCAAAAACACACTCTTCAACTAAAGAAGAAAAATGAAAAGAGATTTTTTAGTTTATTTAAGTGCTAGTAAAGGAAGAAATGGAAAATACCGACAAGCAAAAAACCAAGAAAAACAATTCTGGCTTAAAGTGCATATCGCAAAGAATCAGATTAAAAAATCACACAATAGCAATTGTAAAAACAATGACTCTCACACTTGTCTAAAAACCGTAATTTTTTTTTTATTTTTCTGACAACGTTTTAAATGAGAAAAGCAAGCTAATGGTAAAAATAATCCTAAGCTACTAATTGTTCAAGCAGAGATTCAAACACCTGACATGAATACTTCTTATCAAAGGAGAGGATGACTGCCTCACCCTTGACAAAAAATAGCCTGTACAAGCATGCAACTGTCACTCAAACAACATGCGTACGAACGTGCGCTGAACAACAACAGAGGGTGTGTACATGCAGGCTGACCTTGTACAGGACATGTGTATATATAAACTCTAAGAAAAAATGAAAACAGACAGACCAAACCAGAAAGAGACCACTGATATTGATAACCAGGATCCCTTGAAGGCTTGGATACTCTTTCTAACAGAAAAACAAATAATGCAAGGAAAAATAATAAGGAAAAAAAAATCTAAGATAGGACTGTTAGCAAACAAGACTCAGACAGAATTCCAGAAAACCCCCCGAGAATGTGTAATTCTGACAGGGAAGAGGAGGACTGCCTCTGAGGTTCTCTGAACTCTACATGCTACTGGTACCTCTACAGCTAGCATTCACACGCGAGATGTAAGAGGCTAGGGCGTGGGTACACGCGTGCATGCCTTATGCAGGCCGCATGTACCTCTGTGGGTCTTGAAAAACACAGTCAAGCAAAAGTTAAGGAAAGCTGGTATGGAAAACCAGACTCCTTACTAGCTCAGACTTTACAGAAATGAGAAGAAAAGACAGGCAAGAAAAACTAGTCTTTAAACTACCCAAAAACTAAATAAACTTCCAGGAACCCTAGAGATTCTCCCTAGTATGGTCGCCAATTCTGTTGTTGGGGAAAAACACCCGACGGACTAGCAAATAGATTTCAGACTTTGCATGAAGATATGATCGAATAGAAATTACTTTCTACCTTCATCCCTAGATTTAAATCCCCTTTTCTTAGTAAATGCATGGAAATATCAACCTACCTCATTACCGGCATTTGATGTCAATCCTTCGTTGTGCTTGATTACTTGTTCGCAATGCTCCTTCCAAAGCTGACCTGCATTCAAGATGAGAAACAACTATGCATGCATAATACTTATATACTAACGGGTTAGAAATCAAACATAAACTAATCAAACCATAAAAAGTTCATGAATTGGGACGGGAAAAACATTCTCTTTATTACTTAAAATGAGTCAACTTACAAAAGTTGAGACCGACCACCGCTCCTTGAACCTGATCCTGGGTTCCTCTTCTTTTGTCCTTCAGTTGCTTTGCTTTAAATCTCCTTTGGCATTAGGAAAGGCTAAAGGGTTGGGACAATGGAATACGTAAATGGGTAGAGTTTATTTGCTATATTTTTCCTTTTCCAAATGGTACCCCTATCCCTTATTTTATAGGCTAGAAGGAGCTAGGTATTTGGACAAACCCTCGACCATGCATGGCCAGGAGTTTTAGTTAACTCACCCATAGCTTTTTTTCAGTCGGCAACTTTCCTTTTTTCATGCTTTTGTCGGTCCATGCAGGATGTTTTGGGTCAGCCAGTGTGTACACGCGTGCAGTAATGAGTTAGGGCATGTGGGCCTGTATTCAAGAGGATTTTCAAAGAGTTGTTCGACAATGTTTTGACAAAGAAGGGATATGAGTTGGCCTGATGCCAGGTAAGCATGTGTGGTGCAATTTAGGGTTATAACACCATCCCTTTTGGCATCACCCACAAGAAGGTGAAGTCTCACCCGAGGTATCTATGGGGACTGCAGGAACCAGGTATCCGCAATCAGGGAGGAATGTGAGCAGAGATAATTTGAAGGATAAAAATTTATATTAAAATGTAGAATCATGGGCTAACATTACTAGTCCTTAATATGCAAAATGTAAAATGTTTCGTGATAGTTTTGTAAAAATATTCAAATTTATGAGGATTTTATATAGTTTATATAATAAAAAATTTGATTTTTAAGGTAAAATAATTTTATTCTAAGGAAATTGGGTGAATTATTTTTAGCAAAAATGGAAATTAACAAATCGTTTTTTGGGAAAAAACATGGAAAATTAGCCCATTGGTGAAATTTGGCCCCTAAAATCATCTATGAATGTGAGGCATTCATTCTAACCATTCAAATTAAAATTCATTCACTATATCATTCATTATATGTTCAGAACCATAACAACATATCACAGATTCGTATTAACCAACCTACATTAAGTGCACGCAATAAACAAAACATAAATCAAAAACATCACAACATAGCAAAGAGACACCATATTTTAACGTGGTTCACCCAATATTGGCTACATCCACAACGACATGATTCTTATATTATTATTCAGAATGATCTCTTAGAAAAGGTGCACACTTCGCTCATACATGATATCTCGATTCTACCCCAAAATTCCCTTGTCGTTTGCACATACAGTGCACACTTGCCTCATTCCCCCCTTTCAAATCGCATCCACCTTAAAACTAATCCTTTATACCCAAAACCCATACATATTTATACATTTACATTAGAGCTTAACCTGTTACAAAATGGACTGAAAGGCCTAAATAAATTCCTTTCTTTTCTTCCATGCATGCTACTCCTTAGCCGAATTGTCACGTGGTTTCTCCTGTGCGATTCCCAAAACTGGTCCCAAGTTTTTTTTCTCCAACAAGCCCCCAACACTCACTTGTGGCTCATCTTGAGCCACTTTAGGCCTTCTTCCATTTCACAATGAATTTCTGGAACTATTCTTTTGGAAGCGTGATGATCTAGATTTTATGAGTAGAACTAAATGACTACAGATTATTAACAGATGCTTAACGCAGAATAACAAAGATACAGTAAAAATGGTTTTCTATTCAATAAGGAATAAGATGAAACTGTAAAATGTAGCGAAAAACAAGCTTGTTGGAATGGTGGTGACTTATCTCTGAGGAGAGATGTGATGGTTGCGCTCATTCGTAAGAAGATAATTACAATGAGGCTTTGAAGTCCTTTTTACAATAAACAGGAGTTTCAAAAACCCTAGACATCCAAAAAACTAACCCTAGGAGATGAAGTGCCAAAAGTCATGTGGGCCCTGTTTGGGTAAGTCAGTACATCAACTTCGCAGGGTCGTAACTTTTGCATACGATCTTTGTTTTAGGCGTACGATAGCCTGTTGGAAAGATCTATTCGAGGACTACAACAATTTCTGAAAATTTCATGATGAAAGTTTTCCACTACAACATACCCAAAAAAACATCGTTTAGGGCCTCAAAACGTCTCCGGAAGTTCAGAACTCGAAAAACTGCTAAAAATAGTAAATTACGAAAATTGCCAGAAAGTTGTTTTGAGACAGCTGGAAAAGGTGGATGGCCACCGATATCCACCTAGATCATGTGACCTTTTCCTTTACTTTTGTTTCCTGCTGATAAATTCCCTTTGTTGTCTCTACAGTAATGTGGGTCTTCAATTTGGTTGCACTCTCTTGCAGTGCTTGCTTTGATATGCCTTGCATAGCTGGAAGTTCCTGTGTTACCTGAAATTCTTCCTACTATAGTGTATCAATATTTTGTGTGCAAGATTTTTTTTATGCTAGCATTTGGTTTGTGTCTAAGTACAAATTCC
The DNA here is from genome assembly GCA_000966675.3 of Picea glauca. Taxonomy (NCBI): domain Eukaryota; kingdom Viridiplantae; phylum Streptophyta; class Pinopsida; order Pinales; family Pinaceae; genus Picea; species Picea glauca. Next base: position 1,339,584 of record JZKD02S1672663.1, read on the forward strand.
TATTCTTCTCTATTGCAACCATAATTTCTACTGGTGGCAAAGTTTTCATCGTCTCTTTAAATTTTTGTGCCTTGTCCAATGCAACCTACAAATTCTACTCTATTCCTTGTAACTCTATATATTTTGTTAGTTGATTCCATGATTGTGTGATTTCGTCATACAAATTGACACACTCCTTCTCCAAAATCTTGATAATTTCCACTATTGTTGTCGTTGTCTTCTCCCTCTACTCCCTTTCCTTAGGTGGACTACTTGGCATAGTGCACACTTCTATGTATACAATATTCACATAGAATCCTTTAATGGATTTACTAATCTTCGACACTTTATCTTTTAATTGAGCATCTACTTCTATTGGGACCTCCAGAATGTCATTATAAACCTTTTAGATGTGCTATTGTATCATTTCTTCTTTCCGTTTGGCCTCATCCCACTCCATCGTAACTTTATTGTATTCTATCTGCAATGATTCCCTATCATCTTTCACTTTGGTCAACTCCATCATTGTCAACTCTGTGCGCGAATTTATCTCATTTGTAACACTTGTTTGCAAAACCTTTAATACATTCATCAACAACTGCAAAAAGACTAAGTAAATATGACTTAATTCTTGTTCTTTCTTTTGCATCTTTGTCGAGGGGAACTCTATAGCCCTTGGTGATATATTTATCATTTCACTTTGATGATGCTTCTGATGGGTGAGGGGTCTTCGGTATTTCTTCTGTAATATTCATTATACTCTCCGCCTATTCTTCTTTTGTCCTTTGCTCTGGTTCTATCTTTGTTGCTTCCAAAAGATGACACATTGAAGCTATCTCCTCCTTCACATATGTGTGTATCTCCTCTTGTTTCCATGTTGTGCAATAAAAAACTTCATCTTTCACTTACTTTAGTTAATCTCCTTTTTCCCTCTAGGTCCTTTTCTGTCAAGGCCTGGATGGCCACTTCCTTGAATTCTTTCATCTTCTTGCATTGGGGTACTAATTCACCTTATCATGTTCTTTCCTCTTCTCTCCAAGGCATGGTATTATCCCTCTCGAGTCTGGGTCCCTCTTGTAAAGTATATACATATGGTGTCTTCCTAATTTAAAATGCGCAATATCCTTTTATGCTTCCACTACCCACAGTAGTATGCACAATGGATCTTGAATTCTCTCTTGAATTACCTCCTTGTAAACATAGAAAGTAATGTTGCTATCCAAGTATCTTTCCTTGTGCACAATATTCCACAAGTTCACATATCTTTCTACTAAACATGGTTTCTTCGCAAATCCTAGAAATTGATTGTCTTTTGGCTCCCTCCAAGACACTAATGCAATCAATATCAATAGCCACACATAATGCAATTTTCTTCCTTTATTATTTTCCTCCCTGCAATCCATCAAGAACTGGTTTACCAGGATCGTTTTCCAGTTCATTTGTACTCCTGTGACGCACTTCTCAGCTACTTCTATTACACCTGATGGTACTTGATCTTTGTGACATTTACTCAACAACTTACAGGCCAACACCTACGTCATGAACCTAATAGTATCATCATTAGTACTTGCAACATCCAAACCATGTTATCCTCTATGTGTGTCATACTTATCTTTCATCTTATTTTGCAAGGATTTCTCCTTAGATTTGTCCACGAATAATGGAAGTGGTTCTTCCCCTAATAATGGTAGTCTAATGATTCATGCAATCAAATGTGTATCTGTGGAAATTTCTCTGTCTAACCATAAGAACCCAACATGGATGAAACTTAATAAAATATTGATGCACATGTTTATCTTCGCACTCCTGCCAAAATATGGTATCTCTAACAAATTAAGTATTCATGTTTTCTGCATCCTCGTTGCCCACTCCTATGGATCTATTACAACTTCCTATGAATCCAGACTGAGCTTTGTATGCATGTACTTGCATGTTTCTAACTTTGGAAACTTATTTACGTCTTCCAATTCATGGTATGCACACTTCAAATTTCCTATCACACCCAACATATCTCCTTTAATGATTACCCCTAGTGGGATATCTAGTTCGACAAGTTCATACTTTGGTTCCTTTGGTAGCTTAACCTACTTCGTCCTTAACTTCCTGGGTGGCACATAATCCTTCAAAAAGTCAATCGGACTTGGCCTTGATGCTAATGCTTCCATGGTTTCCTTGAACAATGGTATCGATTTCTACCTGGTGCATTGTTTCTTCTACTGTGATGAGGCTTCTCCTATATTTGGTGGTGCCATAATGCTCTGAAACACACTCTTCTCTCTTTGCAACAAACTTAACTTTCTCTCCAACATTGGCTCTCTCTAGCTCTTTTTTCTCTCGAATGTGCATGCAACAATAACCTATCCTTGCTGACCCCTCATCTAATTTATATCATATCATCAATTGCTTCCATTCTTCTTCACGCCCAATTTTGTGGTCTAATCCACTTGCATTTCTTAATCAATTCTTTCCCTAACACTTCCTTAACTTTGTATCCTCCGACATATCACACAATATATTTTCCATCCTGTCAAAATCCTCTTGAAGATTTTCCTTTATGACTACACATCTCCACTACCTCCCCATCATGTTTTATCTTGAATGATTGTCCTGCCATGTATGATCTTTAGTTATTTTCCCATTCTCTGCGTAGATCTTATTCATACTTCAATCCTCATTCATACGCATAATCCCTTCCTCTTTCTACATATCTATGACATTTTATGGTTTATTACCTTATGCACGACTTCAACCTTATGTCTCTTTCCTCAAAATCTTTTATTGCTTTTCTTCTTTGCTTTTTATTTCCATAATACAAATACTATTATACAAGTACTATAGTACACATTCTATGTGCTCAGACTAGTGCACAGAAGCACGAATGTCCCTATATAGTTTCAATCGACTATTTTTTACCAGTCCTTGCACATGTTCCCCATTCAATTTATCCAACTAAACATCACTTTACTCTGTCACAAGACTTATCACGTATGAGCCCAACCAATGCATTTGGAACTTCCCAAGGTGATGAAAAATATTTTTTTCATAAAGAAAAACTAAGTCTCTTGTCTGGAACTTCTTATTTTTAATGTGTCTATCATTCCAATATTCTAAACTTTTTTGTGGAATCCTACAAAAAAATAGTCTTCCTCTAGTTCTACTAGATTGGAAAGTCTTCTTTCTACCATGCTCAAATTATTAAGATCTGTCAATGTGGCAATGTGCAGACTCAACACGATGAATTCCATAGGCATAACGAATTCCTGACCATACACTAATCTAAAGGGTGTTTTTCCTTGCAACTTCTTACTTGTTGTTCTATACGCCCATATCATTGTTGGAATCCTCAAGTCCCAGTCATATCGAATTACATTTTATACCTTTGTAAATGCATTTTCTAGGATCTTATTGAATCCTTCCACTATTCCATTTTCCCGAGGATGGTATGGTGTACTTTTCCGGTGATGAAATTGAAATTCCTTTGTCAATGCAGGAATTGTCTTATTAAAAAAATGAGTTCCTTGATTAGTCATAAGGATTGTCATAAATCCAAACCTTGTCACCACATTTTCAAATAGAAAACACTCAACAATATCCATGCTACAATATATGACAGGTTCTACTTCAACCCATCTGGTCAAGTAATCTATAACAGTAATGGGGTATCTTTCTCCTGACCTTTTCACTAGTGGATTGATCAGTCCAACAAAATTGATTTCCCATTTATCAAATGCTTTTAATGTCGCTTTTGGTAAACAAGAAATCTCCTCTCTCCTGGAAGGCTTCCTAATTCTCTGATAGAAATCATAGGTTTGATAAAACTCCTTAGGATCCTTATGAAGGGTGGGCCACCATAGTCCTGTGCGAAACAATCTTATGAGTTGTCTCTTTTCCTACATAGTGACCTCCTGCAAATCCTTCATGTTCCTATGACAATATCATATGTCTTTCATGCTCTAATAAACATCATCACATAATACCATTTGTGCCTAAATTATACAAATTTTCAGATACTAGCTGATAGTCTGATCCAAGAGGATCTAAGGAATTCTCATAGATGTCTAGGAGGATCTAGAACACTCACAGAGGTCCCAAGTGATTCAAAAAATATCAAAAGTAAACCATTCCAATTTCTCTAAAAAATAATATCAATGCATGGAGATCCTCCTCAACTTTCCAATGGCACAAACGACAATTCAAATGGAGTTTGTATGCAAAAGTTATGAGCGGTCAAAATTCAAGTCAAAATGGTCAAATTCAAAGTCAAAGAGGTAAAAGAGCGTCACCTGTGACCACAAAAAGGGTGACATGTGGCATGACCATACGGATTACATGGCCAAACCCCAAGGTTCCATGTGGGTCGATCGTTCATTGAATGAACAGATGAGTTGGCAGATGACTGCGTAAGGTACAATCTAGTTGAAACAATCACATGTTGACATGTGGCAAGGTTCAACCAATGAGAGGACGCCACATGGAGACCTCCCATTGGACTATATTGGTATTGTTTATTAAAATTATGGAGTCGATGGGGGTCGAATCCGCAACCTCTATAATCTCCCAAAGATTTAACAAATATATCCTACCATCGCACCAACATAATGTTTCTTAACAATATACATTATAAATAT